>UELV01174654.1:62841-112492 GCA_900490015.1 Megastigmus stigmatizans | reverse complement strand
AACGGCGGAAGCAAAGTTGTACACCTAATATTAAATTTAGAAAGACTACTTATGTTGACTGCATTATAACAAAAACTGATAAGTATATTTTTATCGGTCTTACAGTCTTATAAATTCATATAATAATAATAATGACATTCAGATTACCCTAGTTTACAATCGCCCTTGTAGAATCTGAAATATTTAGAAATTATTACCTGTCAGTTTTTAGTAATTAGTTTTTTTTTAAATTATATTAAACATTTATGATCTATTAATTCAATTACTGAGTAATATTATTTCAAACGATTCTTAACACGCGAATATAGTTAAATGAATTAAAATAGTATTATCTAGCTTTCCTCCTAATCATATTATGCGATCGATGGGTGAAATAGAATAACTGTTATTTATACTCACGTATATTCGCGAGAACACGCATAAACCAGAATTTTTGTTGAAATTAATGAACTCACCTGAAAGAAAAAGAAAAATATAATAATTATATTATAGTCCAATATGATTTTTTCTTTTTCATAAATTTAATAATAAAAAATTTTAATGCAAATTTAGTTATGTAGTAGAAATGATAAAATATATATTTCACGTGCAAAAGCGCTTTTGCTAATACCGTTTAGCAAAAAAACCATCGTACACCGGTGCACAAATTATCTCCGTAAATGAAATTCCGCAACATATATTTCGTCGATACTATGATATTCATGCTTAACCAAATATGAGAGAGTGTCTCATAAACATAATTTCACAACCGTAGTATTAAGGAGGTACAAAAATGAAGAAAAATTACATACACCTAACCTCAAAACCAATTCAGATATAAGCTAAATAAACTTCTTTAATTCATCCCCAACCCTTTTATCCCAACATAAAAATGTTGGAAAACAGCGTCAGTCATTGGCTCGAAGCCGGGATTGTAACGCAGCTCGGAACTTTACGAGGGGTAAAAAGGCGGTCGGACGCTAAACTAGCCTCGGTCAGGGAGAGGAGAAAACCGCACGATCCCAAGATTGGCTTAAAACGCTCCTCCGCAGCCGAGAGAATCCCTCGGCTAAGTCGCCCGAATCTCGAGCAGATCTCGCCCCCTCCCTTCCCTCCTCACGCTCATGTAATTCCGCAGCGATATAAATAAGTCGCGAGGCAAGCCTTTTCCGGTCGTCGCGCCGCCGCGAAATTCATGGAAATCCGATCTGGCGGCTAAAATGTGCTTTGCCCTCAAAGCGACTCGTTGAAAAGGGAACGTACATGCGTGATGTAAGCTCCGAATAATAAAGTATTTATCCGCGTGTAAATATAACCAGCGTGTCTTTGTGGATACACAATGAGTAGAGGTAGACTCTTAGAGGAAATCATATTCGAGCTATAGGGCTGAGGCGATCGCCCTGACCAGAGAGGGACCATAGGGTAAGCAAGTTACTTTTCTCCGGTGCCATAAAAACTTTTTTCTTCCGAGAGACGCGTGTCTTGTAAGTCACAAAGTTGCCATAGAGTGCCTTTTGCGAATCACCGACGCGCTCTAATTGCTTTTTGCTCTGACTTCCTTGTTCCTCTTATACTTCTGACGCCTTATTTCGCTCCTTCTTGTCCATGCCGTTTAATAAATGTATCGTGGTTTCATGGTTGAGGAAGTTCATTTTTCTGAGAGGGTAGGTGCGATACGAAATCACCGATTATGTTTTTTTTATAGGTTCAGATATTAAAGAAATTATAATTATTTGGACATCCCAAGGCAATTCTAATAGTTACAGCTTTTATACAAGTAAAATTTACCACACATTTAGATGCAAACAAATTATTTGAGATATTGAACTGATGGAATTCAGCTCTATGAGCTCTTCAGCTTAACAGAAAAATGAAATGACTAAATCTTATAAACTATAATTATTTTACTAGTTTTCAAACTCTGATTCGTTTACTTTATTAATAATAAAAATATATATAAATATTTTTTTAAGCCCAAAGAAAAAAATGCCAAAAAATAGTGTAATACATTTTCTACTCTCGAGTAGAAAAGGTCAATGTGTAGTCAAACGAAGGTCAACGAGAGTAGGCCGCGACAGCACGTCGACATTTTTATGACGTCGAGACATCTCCCACGCACTCGTACACAAAGTTTGCGATTATCAGTCTTCTTGACAAAAAGTAAAACTTTTTTCCGGGAACAACACCATTTTCGTATCGCTACACCATTTTTTTTGCAACATTCCATTATACCCTCATAAAAACAATACTTATTATATATGTGAATAAGGAATATACATTGGACATTTACATATTACTCTCTTATTCATAGTAATTTAAATATTTTGAAAAGTTCATAAAGTTCCACAACTTGCCAGCATTTAAACCTGTAAATTATTTAGCTTATAAAACGTAGCGTAACAAAAATTACAAAAATATTGACAACCTTTAAATTGTCATGAAACTTTTTTAAAATTTTTTAAATAAATAACAATAAAATTGTATATATTTATTTCCTGGTATAATAATACAACTTCTTTAAAAAAAAAAGATATTAACTTATATCGGTCTTTATGTCTTTAACGGGAATGATAGACTATATCATTAATAGATATTAGAAAACAAAAACATTTTCTAAAAAGAATTCGCTATCTAGATTTTATGCCATCCGAGGTACATGTAAGGCGAGAAACTAACATGGAAATGACGCCAGACTATACTCGGAACTCTTCTACTGATCTCGTATCTCTATAAATACATCCTTCTCATGTGAATTTTCACCGTGACATATCTCTCTGTCCACAGCTTAATTAGCTCATTCATTTGAACAATGTTGTTTTATTCTGTGACCTGTATAATCATTCTTACATTTCGAAACTCAACAAATGCTCGTTCTTCAATCAACATCTCCATATAATACAAGTTGAAACAAAGGCGCTTAGTGAGTAATCATTTTCGTTTAAAGCCTCCTGAAATTTTGCACTGTGCGTCAAATCATACCATTAATACACAGCCGATTAATCTCACCGACTGCTATATATAGATCGCATTACAAAGTCCTTTGGCCTCGAGCAAAGAATTAGTCGAGCAGAATGTCGACGACGACGACGTCGACAGCCGAGTGAACCACGCTGAATTTCCAAGTTTTTCCGACGCATTGTTCGTCTCTTGAGCGAGCAAAATTTCTCTCTATCTCCATCTCTCTCTTCTCTCTCTTGTCCGCAACAATTGACCCTCGCGGAGATCGATGAGAATCCGAGGGTGGCACTAGTCACGGCTTTTTAAAGAAAGATTTATGTACTTTCTTTAACGTTGAACTATTTTTAATAAATTAAGCGAAGGAGTGTGTAGGTGCGCCTGCGAGAGAAAGAGATTTTCACCACGAACGAACAAAGGCACAATTCACCTCTCTTTTTTTCATATTTTACAGCTCGAAGTATGCGGAAAAATGATATCAATGACCCCTGGGGACTGTTTCTACGAGGGGTGGATCAGCGGGGCTGCCGCCGAGTCTCAGGCTGATTTGTGATTCCGACGTAAGCTTGAGAAATGTTCGTTGAATTTATAAACATATTCGCAGAGTAAATCCACCTCCTCTCGCGACCATCAAAATTTATCTCGGTATCGATATTTTCACTGCGGCTTCGAAATAAAGTTTCCCCACCTCAAAATATTGCTCTTCGAGATAGCAGAAGCCGCCGCGTTTCGTCGTATTATTACAATTTTTATTGAATCAATGTAGAATAATTTATTATGGAAAATCCGAACGCGATATACGTACATAGTCGATAAAAAGTGGGAGAAACCGCCTTAAACCAGAAATATTCGAATAGAGTGTGATACAAAAAAGAAAGTGCAAGCCAGAGAAGCCAGTCGGTGGAGACCCTTTGTCAGCGCTTTCTGACCAAAAGTATTCGCGCGAATGCACAACGAGTTCGAGTGACTTTGCCAGATTTTCCCAAAAGTGTGATGTCCAGTTCTTCACTTTACCCGGAGCCTCTACTTGACTTACGTCATGCTTACTTCTGCTTTTAGTCGCGGCGCATAAGGACGCAAGGGTAATGAAATATATTCTGAGGGATAATTTTCATTGTGATTTAAAAGCTATTTCGTGATCAATATTAATCTAAGTTTAATTAGCCGAAAACTCCTCTTAATCATTATAAAACCCAATGAATGAAGTCGTCACGTGATAATAGTCTCCTAAAGTGAAAAAAGACCTCATAAACGTGTCCGCGTAATGTACATACGCGGGCGGGGGATGAAAAACAATCTGTAACGTCTGCAGGGAACGAGATAAACGGCCCCACTTATCAAAACCCTTTAACACTCGGTCCTAAATCCTAAATTCATTTTGGAGCGGCTCTCCCGAGCGCCCTCCGTACGACTGCAGCCCCGCCGATAACCCCGCTGACATTTATTGGAAAAGGTACACCGGCAATGCGCAATACGGCGCTTTATTAAAACCTGCCGAGTCATGCGGTGCCTCACTATTTCTCTTTCTCTCTATTTCTCTCCTTCTCCCAAGCGCGAGCAAATAAGCGCCGCGACATTGTCCGATTATTAATTTTCTTTGAATAAGAGTCGACGACGATTTCCGTGAGTGCCCCGCGACGAGTCACGTATTAAAAATACAATTGTAATTAGTCCCCGTGTATTCAATTTGCCGGATTTGTGAGGGACTTGATAAGAGGATTTATGCAGAACGACAAAAACGCTCTCCTCTTTTCTTTCCCTCTCTGTATGAATGGGATGAATGAATGTGAATTTTACCTCATGACTGATAGATATAGACAGAATTATTTTTGTATTACGTTTAATTGTATTATTTTATTTATGAGGCTCTGTGATATTACTATTTAATGCACTGAAATGTAAGAGTGTTAATTATATGTATTCTGAGGCTGTGATATCATAGAAAGAAAAAAAGACTGATTGTAACGAAGACTGATGTAACAAAGACTGATTGATAAAATTATTTAATATATTGTGCTCTGAGGCTTTTAGCCGCATTACTTTTGTAATCTTTTACAAATAAACTTATATCTATTTATCTATCTATCTCTCTCTGTTTGCAGTTGGCCGTGAGAAAAAATAAGAATGGAATTATTATTAGGGTGAAACTGAGAACTGGGTCTGCGTCTAATGAGGCTAAACAAAAGAGGTATAAGTAGCCTTTTCGTTGCGCCACACGCGCATTTATTTTTTCGCGCTACTTATTTTTTCATACATGTAAAGAAATTTTAAATGTAACAGTTGAAAATTACCGAATGGAGATATATTTTCAATTTCTTGAAGTACAACGAAAACTTCACACGTATCTATTTTGGCTATAGAAGTTATATTAACTTTAGAAATTGTGGTTTTCGTATACTATTCGTGTTGCAAACTTTGTTTCCGAATGTCGATCATAAATACACCGTCAATATTACCGAGTCCATACATTTTATCTTCCTTCATACTTTAAAATATAAATAATGTTTATCATTCGATGTAATCAATATCAGAGGCACTCTCGCCAGATGCTCCAAGTTATTTTCAAACAATTTTTTATCGAGTTCAATCCCGTTGACGGCGTAAAACATTTGACGCTTGCGCAACCAGCGCGCATCCTCGCGTGCCCGGAGAAATTTAATAAACTTACAGTATACGACCGAATTAAAATAATTAAAAAAGAAAGAGGTAGCGCGAGAGGAAAAAAGAAGAGAGACCGTGTCGTCCGCACAGCTCACGGGTATACACGCGGTTGCGCGAGTGAGCACTTGGGATATTAAGCCATTTTGCGCAATGCGCGAGGGGGTATGAAACAATTTTCAGAAAAACCAAGAGGAACGTGGCCTTTTCACCGCGCGGTTTAATGTCCGGAAAATTATTTTCTTCTCACGGTCGCTGTAATTTCATCGGACGCAAAATAAAAGCGTAATCAGACACGCGAGGGAAACTTGCGGTCGTGTGAGCCTTCATCGACGAGGAATTAAAATGCGAGAAATTATGCTGCTCCGTTCGCGTGTTTGTTCGACTCGACTTGCATATATTTTTGGATAAACTGTTCAGACAAAGCAACGTTAAAATTAAATTTTAATATCTATTATATTTTGTGTATATTTACGTACACGGAGAAAACTTTCCTGCATTAATTCCACGAATATATTACAAAAATTGCTAAACTTGCATAGCAATCCTTTTCTTCTCAGCATTTTTGTACAAATGAAAAGATAAGATAAAAAAGACGGTTAATTATTCAAAATAATAACGATAAAAATAAAAAGAAAGTAATAATAATTGAACTTGAATAGTAAAATTTCCTCAACTATTTTTCTCTGTCTAGATATAGAAATATTATTTCTCTTGAAATAAGGTGTACAATGTTATAAGGTACATCAAAATTACGGTGATATTTATCGTAGAAGGCAATGTATATACATTAAGTTGAATTTAACATGCAGTTTTAATAATTTAAACTCTCTTCAAAACATAGCTGTTAATAACAAATTACGATGGAATTAAGTAGAAAAGGCTAGTCAACATTTTATTTATCTTTATGCTTTGGTTTCACTTTTATATTTCACATTTTTTGTAAATATATTGTAATTCGTCCAAACAATAATAACTGTATCAATTTTAGTTTCATCAAAAACAGACTGACAAATTAGAAATCAGGCACAGCCTCTAGTCATACCAACTTTAGATACGAAAGTTCTGTAACACCTAGGACCGAAGCTCAAAGA
Source organism: Megastigmus stigmatizans (assembly GCA_900490015.1). NCBI lineage: Eukaryota > Metazoa > Arthropoda > Insecta > Hymenoptera > Megastigmidae > Megastigmus > Megastigmus stigmatizans. The sequence continues at coordinate 105,806 of UELV01174654.1, read as the reverse complement.
AAAGAATTCCGAGAAATTGTCGAGAGAAACGATGTACGTGTGATGTATAAAGAAGATCGGTAGACTCTTAAAGGTGAAAATTTAAAATCCAGCCTGCGTCACGCCTTTTAACTAGAGAACAACACCGTAGAGAAAAAAAAAGAAAATGGAAGGAAGAGTATAGGAAAGGGTATAGACTTGGGACGATAGCGATTGAGAAATAGATCCGGGGGAAAAGTTACCGGGGCGCACTTTAATGGTGTCAAGTCGTGACGAGCCTCAGAAAGCGTGAAAAGTTCAAAGGTTTCCAATGGAAGTGAAAAGAGAGAGAGAGAACGGGGATTCGAGTAACGCGAGCAGCCAAAGATTTAACAAAACGATGCAGTAACTCGAACTACTTGGGTAGTCGATTCGCTCGCCGTAAATTCAGCTTCGATGTTATTTGATAAGTTTTATGAAGCTCGTATATCTGTTAAGCGCGTGCCACCGTTAAACGGAATATTTCGTTGGCTCGTTTATGAGTGCCCGGGCCGACAGAACGCAACAGACTCTCAATGTGTATAATATAAACCGATGGGCGACGCCCAGAATTGTTATTGTATAATCGGGTGGGGGAAGAGGAAATATGAAAAGTTCATTTCCTTCGTCGCTAACCGAATTACGGTTGTCGTTGTGTATAGGTATTGTTGAACGCGTTTCTCGCCATCTGCTAATGAAAGAAGAAGTTATTATGGTTCTATACTACATTAACTTTACTATGAAGTGGATGATATTCGACATCGGTTTCACTTATAGGATCTAAAGAGTTGCTTAAGAAGAGTTCGTTTAGAAGAAACTTTCTTAGTCAAATAAAAAAAGTTTTACCAGAATTCGATCTTAGGCGTTTTTTATTCATAGTTCAATTTCAAATATATTATCTACGAAATAACTAGATTTAGTAGCTCGATTCATAAGTATTCTATTCTAAAAGCGTAATCCGTTACATACCAATAAATATACCATTTGAGTTTATATTTTTAATCCAGCGCTGAAAAATTAACCCGGAGATTCTAGAAATAAATTATTTAAGAATGTTCTGACGATACAATTAGACCAAAAAGTAAGTCAAATTTAAAAATTTAAGTTATTCTGAAATTAATTTTTCTGGGTGATCTTATATTGTTAATATCTCCTTATTGACAAATTTTCAAGTGTGTGTCATCGTTTCGACCATATATAGCCCGAATATTCTTAAAATAAATTGCAACATTAAATTTTAAAGCAAACATATTCTGTTCTATCAACATTCAAATATACTGAATAACTTGTAAAATCTAGATTTCCTGGTGGAAATTGAACAGATTTTCAGTCTAGAAACTAGTCACTTTCAATATAATTATTTGCTCTTTACGATATGACGAGACGATAAATGCAATGCAAAACTTTGGAGGTTAGATTGACCGACTATAGTTTTCTTATTCTATTTATAATGGTGAAAAAATTATTACGATACGTATTTATAATAGCCAAAACTTACTCTGTAAAAGACTTTTTAAACTATTAAATGTTCGAATTATCCGAAAAGGAGTTACATCGCAAAAAAAGAACTAGCTATTTGTCATAGCTATTAACTAAGTTTGTGTCTATTTTAAATCGTTTCATTTCTACCAGGGCACTTCCAAAATTAGTTTCAGCACACTTATTTAGTGAGTTTTGTTGCTGATATTGTTTGTGTAAAGATGGAAAACATTGAAATTCAAATCTATTTTCATTCTTTCGTCTTTCACTTTTGATTTGTGCTTCTTGATTCTACCTCGATCTGCCCTCGATCGAAGAATTATTTATAACCAACGTAGTACTGAATACTTTTCTTCCGTAGTGTTCCTGTTTTAGAATTGAAACTCGAATCGTAAGCTAAAATAGTTTATAATTTAACACGTTGTAAATCATATCCTTATGAATAAAACCCATTATATATTAATTTATTTATACAGTGCTCATAAATATAAGTAATTTAATTGTCTTCTCAAAACTACTACATATCATTATGCAGAAGGAATAACTACAACGCCTCATAAATGTATTGCATCGCAAAATAATTATTTGATCTATATAACATTATTTACTGATGTGCAAAAGTTCTAACACAGTTTCGGTGGATACTTTTAATTCAGCAAGCAAGCATTTTTCCTATTTCGGTGCCGCGCGAAAATAGACTTAAAAAGGCCTCGCTCAATGTGGAATATTTTCCTTTTATAATCGGTGAACAAGACGAATCGCTTCCAATAGTAAGCGAAAAGTCGCCCTTTATCTCTCCCAACTCCCGTCTGCAAAATTGATCAAACAATCAAGCAAATTGAAAGTAAAATCTAACCGGCGAGAATCCGATCGGAGCCTTAATAAAAAATGGACCTAGAGCAAAAGAACATTATCGAGGAGACCCTCGATGCAAGCCGAAGTGGGGTAGTGTATATACATCGCTCGTAAAGAGACGAATCAGCCGGAGGGACATCGATCAAAGCGTACAGAGAAGCGTTTATTCCTTAAGTGCGCGGCAGCGGCAGCCAGTGACGCCACCAGGCCAATTAGGCGAGCACTGGAAACCCAGCTCTCTCTATATATACGTATACACATATATGTACGTGGCGAAAGAGAAAAAGAGCGAGCCAACAAAAGCGCGGGAGAAAAGTGACCCCGGAAGGGTAAGAAAGAGAGGAGAGGAAAGAACAGAGTCGGTGTGTTTTGCTCGGCAGTGCCGAAGGAGGCTTTTCTTCCGAGATGGAAAAGTAGTCGCCGAGAGAGAGAGATAAGAGTGTTTGCGTCAGCGAGAATGACGATGATGGCTTTTTTTACGTTTCCGTTTTAGACTGCCTGAAATGGAGACTATTCTATGCTCAGGGACCGATATTCTTCTTAATTTGAATAAGGTCATTGAATTACAAGGCTATCGTAAACAGACTTTATTTTTCCGAGTTTTACGATAAAATGTAATAGGTTGTCTAGTATACAGCTGGAAAACTTCGTAAAAGTAGATGTTCTAATAAATTGTACAGGGTGTGGTTTAGTACAGAAGCAGCCATTCAATAAAGCTTATTTATAAATAATATTTCTTTTTTAAATTACTGGCTATTGATTTTAAGAGAGACGTAGATTTTATCTTTCGTATAAAAACCACATGTAATTCCCAATGAAACTCTCAAATAAAAACTGCCGAACGATATCGTTTATTATTTAATTAAGAATAAAAAAAAGTAAGGACCAATTCGCGCGGGCTAGTGCCCAATAAAGTCTACACACTCGCACTTCAGGACTTAAAGGCAAACTTTTGTCACTGCTTTGTAATTTTCCGATAAATAAATGAGAAATATCTCGATCGATTAACTACTATTTTTAAGAACTAATAAATTTCGCACACTATTTTCATGTTTCGAAACTCTTTATACACGAAACACTCATCTATACCGCCTATAAATTAAGAAATCATTTTGCGATGGAAAATATAAAAATTATAATTATATTATTGACATAATGTCAAGCTCGCACAGAAAAACCAGCTAAAACCGCAAAAACATCGCAGTCTCTTATCAATAAGTACCACTTGAAAATAGCTCCGATTGAATATCCCGGGAGCTTTCACAAAGAATCCACGCTCGCATGCGGAAATACGAAATTTCTCACCAGCTCTACGGTATGCCCTACACCTACACATACAGCTTATCATACACATACACACGTACGAGTCCGAGCCCATAACACACTCGAGTAGCTCGTGTAATTAGGGATCGCGTGCGCGCTGGACTGCGTCTAGCTGAATTATCCGCTATATAGCCATATAAACACTCGCGCTTACACACACACCCACGCACACGCGTACGTGTGTTTACACATACATGCAGTTGGGGGAGGATCGATAAGGTCACCATAATCGGACATTAGACCACGGGCGCGCGATAACTTAACTAACAGGTTTTGCGAGAAGGGCTCGACTAATGCGTTGGCGGCAGCAGGCGCGCGGCGAGGCACACGTCAAGAAAACTCGATTAAGCGCAAGAGATCCTACGATACACGCGTAGCCTTTTCATAACGAGATTTGCCCGCTACTCACGCGCTGACGACGCTTATTTCGGGGTGTGGAGAAGAAAGGAGAGCTCCCAGAGAGACAGAGAGACAGAAAGAGAGAGAGAGAGACAGAGAGAGAGAGAGACAGTCAGACAAAGAGCAAGTAAAAAATTCACGAGCGTGCGCCGCGAGAGAGCGAGTCTCTTTATGAGCCTGCGATACTGCGTGAATTGGAGACGAGGGCTCAAGTAGTGAGAGGCAGGCTCGAGTTAGACTGGCGGTTCAGGATAGATTGTACGCAATGCGACGCCTCGAGGTATTCTCTCTCGGCGTCTATGCATATTACCGTGCGCTTCTTAGTCGAGAAGAGTCGGTTAATATGCAAGCGATGTGTACAGCTCTCGGTTTAATATTTGCTTTCCATATGAGTAAGTAATGTGCCAAAATTTGCGATTTAGTTTTTAGCATTTGGTGAAGTAGAGGTCTAAACACTAGAGTGAGATTTTTGGCGTATTCGACATAGTTCTGATGTGTCGATAAAATACCGATAAGATTTTATCATGTATAAGATTGACGGTCTATGCGTGTTAGTGAACACGATCGCGCTGGAAGAACTAACACTAATAATTTTTCCAAATAACTTTATTTTGTAATATTGAGTTTTATAAGTGGGACCGGAATAAAACGAGCCCAAACGTAAAGTGAAGTTATTTAATAGTTTTTTGGAAAATATAATATGAGTGAAAAATTAGCTAACTCAATAAATTTCTGTCTTATTTGAACTTTGACGTTCAAATATGCATCTTAATGCATATTTGAACGTCAAAATATCTAAATTTCGCAAAATGATTGAAGATTAAGTTTTGCATACGTACCAACGGTTTTATTTTCAGAATTACATTTTTTATTTAAAAAATGATAATTATAATATTTTGATGCGAAATTTTTTCTATAGGTAGAAAACCAGCTAAAGTAAACCGAGTAAAGTGGCGACTATCCGCAGCAGCAAAACAAATGAAATTAGGTATTCAATTCTAACCACGTCTTTCAGCTACATTAAATATTGGAATAAAAATAATAGTCATTTAAAACATAAATAAAAATTTACATCTTATTTCATTTCACTTTATCCTTTAATATGAGGTAAAGTGATCTGGCTTATATTTTCTCTTTTCTCTATTTATCAATAACAGGATGTTCATTAAAAGATAAGATAAGTTACTTTATATACGTATTCCATTAAAAAAAATTATATTCTACTTCAAATATTTTGGAAGTCATTTTACCTCGGTCTCCCTTATCAAGGTCAAAGACCATGTTTAATGGGTAGGTAGTGTGAGACTCGGAAGTGTCAGACAAAATACAGCTACAAAAGACTGTATAAGTAGAAGTAGAAAATGAATGTAAATATTAACATGGTGTGAGAAAATACTTTTAAAAAAGTTGAATATTTGCATGTGTCAAAGCAAATACTGAATGTTATTATACTGTGAATACTATATTATTTTATCTAAAAATTTCAAGGCTGCATAATAAATTACAGGCATGACGTGGAATCACTCTGCAGACATATTTTTATAAAAACCTGCAATTTTTGTGTGGCTTCTTAAAGGTCGTATCCTTGGGGGTTTAATAACATTAAAATTAAAAGACTCATAAAAGGAAAAAACTTCATTATGACATCAGGATAGAAGTTAAGAACTCGCATTATAATTCTGCCCTAATTTAGTCACTAGCGACGAAACTATCTGCATAGATAAAACATCTAAAAATAAAGAAAGAAATTTTTAGTAATTATTCGTATCCATGGAAAAATATATAGTATAATATTATTTATTTATTATTATATAAAATGTTAAACATTTAAATTGTATATTAAGAATAAAAATGTTACTTTCGTAAAACTATGTATAGGCAAAATTTGATTAAAACCGCTTAAAATGCAGTAATAACGTAAGTACGAAATGTATTAAGGGCGTGCGGAATAATAACTCCCTACTATCCATAAAATTTGCATAGTGGAAATGAGCCTTTGGCAATGTTCCTCGGTATAACAAAGCAGTCCAAAACTATATATACGCGCGCATCTATCGATTGCGTCAAACGTTTATCGCTTATTGCGCGTGACACTCGCCGCCCCGCGGTTCCCGAGCATCGGGCATTAATCTCACTTCGGCCGAGAACGAAAAAAAATGAATGAATACTCGAGGGCGCGAACTGCTTTAACGCTGCGACAAGCGAATAAGGTACATTATGTCGGATTTCTCGGCTGCAAAACAAGCGCGCCTGCAGACCAAAATTTGGCAAGCCCCAGAGCTCCTAAGGCTGCGGTTACGCAATTCCATCAATCCACCTGGAATTGCCTACGTATACATTACTGGGACCGGATTTCTGCCAGTGTGTACTCGAGAGCGTTATATGTAGACGTGAAATTCACAAGGAATAGCGAACGTTATCTGTACGATGTAACTGCAAATTTAAAGGCTACTGCTTATATTTTAGTAAGTTGTTATTTACTAAATTTTATTAAGAATTAAAAACTTTAATTGGTTTAGTTTGTCGATATTTCGTTACTGATTCTCAAAGATATGTTATGAAATAGCTTACAATTAACTAATGGGATCATTTATCATCGAGTCTTAACGAATTAATTAATGTAGACGTAGAATTAACATTAATTTAGGGACATATGCTAGAGTTGGAAAAATTCCTGCCATACCGAATCACATAACTTTTACATCATTACCGAGATGGTGACAGAGCTTTTTTCCAAAAATTAATCTCTATTTTTAGATATTCCAGTAGATACAAAAATCGGTAAGGTAGGAATCTTTTCGACCCCAGTACATCCCTTTAACTCCACACGTAACAGTTATAATCCAATTGTTTAATTGCCTTGAATTAAATACCACTTTAACTGGAACACTATTCTGTTAATTCCGTTTGAGTTAGAATTATAACACCGAGATCTTCATGCGTTTGTGATTTACGAATGATAGATACTTGAAAGTAAATGCGTTTTGCATGAAGCGAATGTTATGTAATATCTAAATCATTAAATTATATGCAATGTAAATTAACATGTAAAATGAACTGTGAAAAAGAAGAAATTTTCTAGAGACAAATTTATGGTGACTTTTATTAAAATATTAATTTAAAAATTCAAAGTCTAACATAACGCATTGCTTATGCTCATGACTTCCTATGTTCTAATCTTTTTATTTAAAAGAATTTTATAGTTCTAAATAATAATAATTAATTTACACCAGTTTCATCATAATTCTTTAGTTCCCTAAATTTATTTTCATCAGAAAATAGATAAAAAACGATATTTTATTTATAATATTCTTTTTATTTTTAATAGCTAAAAACTGGGAATCTCTTAATAATTAGCTATGAGACTTACAAATCTAGAATATCAAAATGATAAAACAGTTATTGTCAGTGATATAGCAGTTCATAAAAACCTTTTTATCATTCAGAAATAAAAAGTCATATTCTAAACCGTCTTGAACAGCCTCGTTCGTATAGGAAAAATCTCGACATCACGATGCTAGAATCCACAATGAACCCGCAACAAGAAAAAGACCCGAAAATAAAAAAGGTAGGGACCGAATAAAAGAGCCAGGGAACGTGTGTCAAGGAGATCTGCAAGTACAAACTGCGGCTCTCGCACGAAGCACAGCACAGAGAGCAAGTGGCAGTCGGTATACTCGCGGCCCGCGAAGTACAAAAGCAGAATGTAGATAAGCACTTCATGGGGCACAGAGAGTGTGTGTGAAAGAGAGAGAGAGAGAGAGCAAGAGAGAGAACCGGAGGCGAAAATTAACCCGACCTCTAATCCAAAAGCTGCAAGTGACAATGTCCCCCGTCCGGTATACCAGCCAAAGAGCAGCCGAGGTGTTCATTGGCGAATCTCCTTGACGCCCCTATCCCCTGTCCAATCCAAATGCGACAAGGCGAGATAACAAGGCAGGCTCATGCAAACGACGAGCGAAACAGAGGCACTCGCTCGCGCGCACCGTACCACGTACACACACACACACACAAGCGAGAATAGCCAAGTAGTTAGCACGGAAATGAGAAGAGGTAAGCGTCTGCCTGTGGGATCTCTGTGTCGCTGCAGCGCTAGTCGGACGCGATGCCAGAAATTGTAGCGTCCTTCGCTGCACGAGTGATCGGACCGAGAGAGAGAGAGAGAGAGAGAGTGAGAGAATGATTTTTAGAAGCTGTACTTTGGAATTCGTGCAATTTCCTAGGTTGGAAAACTTTGCTTCTAACCCGAAAGCAGAACTACTCGGCAGAAGTTTCTTGGGCGGTATAAGGATGTATTGCTGTAGCTGTTTCGAAAAAAATACCGCACAACGCCGGATTGACATGGCTAACATTTTCTAGCGAACTGTACAGCGTGGCTGTTTCAACTTTGGGAATACCGCGAGAGTGCGAAAGTTTACAAGGGATGTATACCGTGCTTTATTAAAGCTTCATTTTTAAATGTATATGCAGGGAAAGTTTTCTGTTTAATTATTCATTCTTTTGCGGGTAAAGCTCAGTTGATTATGTATAAGAGTTTTTTTAGTTTTAAATTAATTGAGATTACATAAAAAACACATCATAGGATATGTTAACCACCGTTATTTAATGATCAAATATATATACCGTGACTGAAAATTAAAAATTTTAATTCATATTGTAAATAGTCAGAAAAAAAGTTGACAGCTACAAGATGAATAGTCAGTAATCGACTTTAAGTAGTCTACAAATAAAACCAGCAAAGGAGGGATTTTGATTTTCAAAGTAAATTCAGCTAATACCATTATTTACCGGATGAAAAATAAATTAAATTTATAAGAATGCGCTTGCCCCTGGAGAATGTTGAGTATGTCGAGAAAAATCCGGCAAAGTTTACGACGTAAGAGTAATGGATATGTAGGTCTTGATGGCTCACTTAATTCTACTAAATGCGTGTAAATGAAGTAACACTATTCATCCTTTTTAAAGGGTATCCTCGAAGTATTATGCTGTACAAATTCAAAATGGAGCAGCGTTGGCATTAAACAAATATTTTCCATTCATCGTTCAGTTGTAAACATATTGTTTTGTTCTGATTATAGAATCGCTTTACATTTATAATTATTTATTGTACTATGTCACAACAAGTATTAATTAATTGCATATGATTTATACACTAGTCAACTGCAGCAATATTAAATTAATATAAATTTTTATAAAATCAGTACTCTTTATAGATACTATGTGAAACACTATTTTAGAGTCTCATGAAAATTCGAAATTTCTCAAAATATTTCAATATTTATGGGGTAGAAGTGATTCAATGTTTAACCAGGAAATTATTCGTGGTATTCAAGTTTATTGCGTAGAAAATTAAAGTATCATGTTAGCGAAGTGGAGAAACTCGTGGGATTCAATAGGCTTTAACGCTAAGCCTTTGTTCAATCAGCGTACTCTAAAGAGGTTTCGCGTCGGAATTAAAACGTCGCCGCGAAAACTTTAATGGAATAACCCATTCGCTAACTTAGTTACCATTCGCACAAATCCATTTCATTGCTATTCAAAGTGACGCATAATTAAATACAAAACGTTTTATTTCCATCGCCGCTAAACTGAATTTAAAACTGTGCTGCAGCATTCCCATAAATTTATTGCCCAAGTATTTTTTGCACAAAAAAATGAATCTAAATTTATTATAACGTAGTATTATTGGTAATTTTTTGTTTCAATTTAGAGAGTACTTTCCTGTTAACTCATGCAGAAAAACATCTAACAAAATTCAGGCTAACCAAAAAATCCTTTAATGGAATTTCCCCAACTTTCGAAACCTAACGAAGCCAGTATAATGGAAATTACTTCCCGCTCATCAAAAAAAACCCAACGATTCGTCCAAGTCTACAATAAAAGAAAAGCACGAGCGAAAGAGAGAGGGGGGGGGGGAAGCTGGATAGGATGCCGTGATTTAGATGGCACTTCCGTATCAAGAACAAGCGGCAGCGCGGCGGCCCTCTTCAGGCCGGCACAAAGCGAGAGACAGCCATCAGAGGGAGCACCACAACGGAACTTGGGATAAGCAGACAGATAGCCGGGGCCAGCGAATACGCGGGACAGCGTGAGGGAAAACAATTCCGAGAGGGAGAGTAGAAAATCACGTCCGTCCCGACGCACAGAGAGAGAGAGAGCGAGAGAGAGAGAGAGAGAGAGAGAGAGAGAGAGAGAGCGAGCGAGAAGCACAAGAGCAGCAACAGCGTCCGTTGGTCTCTCACAAAATCCATCGCTCTGCTGCATTTGCTGCTCTACATACATATATACATGGGCCAAGTACAGGTCTAGCTTTCTCTCTCTCTCTCTCCCTGTCTCGCATCCCCTTCATCTACATTACGTAAATACGTACTTGCGCACGGCTGCTGCAGCTGCTACTGCTTCCGCTTTGGCCTCTAGAGTGGATGTGCATGGACGCCGCGCGCCGCTCCGTGTGTAGGTCGTTAGTGCGCGCGACCTGCACATGCATATGAACTCTGTGCCTCCTCTTCGACGCGTGCAAGTGCGGAAAGGCAGACGCGCATATTTCTCATGGAGCAACAATGATCGAATGACTACTAACCGACTGTGATCGGGGGATTGCTTTGACTAACTTGACTTTTGAATCTTGATCTTTGATGAGAAATATTGCGGGATTAGAAAGTCGTGCAGCAAAAACGCCTTGTTCTGAGAACTTTTGAATACTAATGCTTTTGCACATCCATTTCACAGTATAAAAAAAATACTAAAAAAATTTTCAGATTCAAAGTTTCCGAGTGCAAACCAAAGAACGAAAAGAGAATTTTTTTTATCCACGTAACGATGTGTTTTGATTTCAAAACTTAAATGACTTTTCCCGCGCAACCAAATGTTACCATTAATTTAACTTAAAACAAAACTTAAAAGATGTTTTCACATTGATACTTTGTCTTTTCTTATACTTAAAATAATGAAACTGCACACAAATCACGCTACAAATATGCACTATACAGCTTCATTATACAAATTCCATCAAATAATGTGGAAACTATTCTGTAACATTAGTATACGGTAGGACGATTCACAAGCACACGTATTATACACGAGATTTAACTATATAGGATGAATAAACAGCATCCATAACCTCAAGAAATAGCACGCGAGCGGTAGGCAGAGAGGCATTGTTATGCGGGACCCACTGTATTTGTGCAGTGCTCGGGGCGATACGCGCGAGTAATCTGCCGGACTATCCTTTGCTCTTTGCCGCCACGAAGCGCAATCGCCGCGTGTGTGCCTTTAAGACCGCGATATAAGCTCCCTTTGGATCGGAATTTTCGTCCGAAAGACTATAGGCCCCCTTCTTTGTGCTTAGTCTTTCGTTTTTGAACTCGCGCGTGGACTATCTTTCTCTTGGCCGGATTTGGTAAGTAATTTTTTGGAACGAGACGCTATTGCCGTTGACCTGGAGAAGGATATGTGTGCCGCGTACAAGGCCTTTGTGGGATAAAAGTGTTTCAAGCTCCTGCCCGAAGCTGTAAATTTAATCGACACACAATATGTAAACTTTTTCATTAATATATCCTTTATAAAGAGGGCGAGGATGCTTTTCTTCTTATAACCTTGTGAAGAATAAGGAAATATGAGTTTTTATAATTTATCTTAAAAGGAATAGAAAATATCTTTTTCAAATTTAGACTCACAACCGTTATACATTCATTTCATATGTATCTCTTCTTAGTACTTTTTATTAATCAAATAGGTAGTTTGTTTTTCAAATAATAAGGTAAAATACCAATTCGTGGGACAAAATCTAAATGGAGCAAAATTCTCGGGTGAATTGCAACTACACAAGTCGTATTTAAAAAAAAATTATAATCAAATGATGCGCTTATATCTATTTTAATAATTTATGCAAAAAGAAATTCCTTTTCACGCTTATTTATATTAAAAAAGTAAGTTCGAAAAATTTGCTAGACTCCTGAACCGGGACAGCCTATGCTGAACTGGGGCCATTACCGGGACAGTGCTTGGACCCTAAACTTGGACAATATAGATTAAATATGTCCCACTATGGGTATTGGCGTTTTAGTGGGATGTAAACTGGGACAACGGTTTGGCTATCACACATAACCTCAAAACTTTCGTATTCTAGTAAATTGAAGACACAAATTAACACAAAATAATAGCATAAACAATGCGAGCGAACTGATTTCTTTTTCATATTCATATGTAATAGTAGTATTTTACTGTTTTCCAGGTACTGGTCCCAATTTTTAGTTTGCCCCACTATTGGGTACTTTACTTTAATTATAATTGTAATTTTTTACGACGAAAACATTCTTGAAAAATAATTAGATTTGTTATTTATTTGAAAATATCTTAGACTTTAGATTAAATTTGTACCAATTTTTTCAAAAAAACATCACAACAATATTTTCGAATTCTGACAAAGCAGAAAATACTATTAAAATAACAGAAAATAAAATAAGAATCAAGTTTGTGATGGTTTACCTTTTTTCCATTGACAAGAGAATAGAAAAGAATGTAGAAATGTAAGAGAGAGAAAATTCTTCCGTGCTCAACAAACCCTGCGGCTATATTTTTATCAAATTTAATTCCAAAATAAAATCAATTCCAACAAGATTTCCTTTTTGTAAAGAAATTTGTTTCGCATACAAGTGCAGCGTTTGATAGCGAATCTTAAAACAAGTTGATTATTTTTTTGTAGAATATTACATTAACTAATTTGTATATTCTAAAGGTATTAAAAAAAATTTCTAAATTATATTACTGAATAAATTAAGTATAGTAATTAAGTTTTGGTTACTCGCTTGTCTAGATTAAAAAGCAACACTGATATACTTTATTTCAATTAAAACTATAAATGCACTGTAAAGTCTGTTTATGTGGAAGCAATGATACTGTATGTATTGCAATGGTAACTCATTGTCCATAAGCATAATAAAAATTTGATGTAATTACTGAAATTTATTAATAATTACTAAAAATTATTTTGAAAACGTACTATTATACACTTTTAATATATTTTTATCTTCAATTTTTAGGTATAATTACGTTACCATAGTAATCTTTTAACAAACATTACTCTCAGTATATATATATTTACTTTAATTAAAATCGTATCGTCCGTAGAGTACATTTTGATGTCGGGTTATTATTTTTATTTAGAAAATTCATTGCTACATATCTTAGGAATAGATCTAAAGTGAACATAATACTCAATATTATAGAAAGCTTCCGTCAGTATTGAATTTAGTTTTAAAACCATTTTTGATCAAGTACATTGCGCATATCGTGTTCTACTTTACTTGTAAACAGTCGAATGGAGAAAGTAATTATAATAAATAATTATTCATAAATTTGAAATCATAAAGCTTATAGAATATTGATTTTTTTAAATCAAAGCTCGCCATAACTTTTCTGTTAATGGTAAGTAGATTTTGATTATGACACCGATAGTCTTTTCTATTTAGTGAGTAAAAGGAAATATTGTTTCAAAGTTGTAGAAAATTTTGTCACTTGAGGATATAGTGATAAATGTAATTGTTTAAAATGCTCAATAAATAATAGAAGAAAATGAACTTAAGATATTATAAAATTTTTCATACATTGATAAGTGTAACTATTGTGGTAGCAACAATCAGTGAAACCAATATAATTACAAATTTTATTGTAAAGAATATGAGACTATATCATGTAACGGTTTTTACAAATAATAGCAACTTTCTTAAAGCCAAACGAATTAATTATGTTTTACAAAGAATAATACAAGAGTTACCAACAGTTTCGATCGATTTTACAAAAATTGAGATTTCTGGAAATTCTCAGTCTCTGGAACTGCCCGTATTTCGAAATCCACGTTTCTCAACACTTTTTATTGTTCTTCAAGATGAAAAAAATTTGGATCAAACTTCCAAAATGCTAGAAGAATTTGTACTAATTGCACCAACACCACAGCGACCAAAGTGTTTAATAATAGTATTCAGTGATGTTATTTTGCAAAGAGCTAAATCGCAAGATATTTTATCTAAAGCTTGGTCAATGCAATTCTTAGACATTTCCATAATTAACTTGAATGACGAACAGTCCGTTATCCACACTTACAATCCTTTCACAAATTTACATTATACGGAATATTTTAATTCTTCGAAACAAATTTTTGTTGATAAGTTGTCAAATATGAATAACTTTCCTCTAAAGGTAGGCTGGTTTAATGATCCCCCTATGACAATTGTAGAGCAAGATTTGGAAACTGGAGAAATGAAAATCAATGGATCTCATTATGTAAACATACAATTACTTTTGGAAAAGTTAAATTTTTCAACAAAATTCATCGAATTGCATGATAATTACGAAGGACCACCTAGTTTTTATAATGAATTGGAGAAAAATGGAGTAAACATGATAACTAGGGGAATATTATTAGGATCCGTTTTCAATGAACGCAACGTCACTGTAACCCGACCTTTCACCTCTGGCGGTTTCGTAATAATGGTGCCAATTTTATCACGTTCTCAATTGATAATCTCCTCAGAATCTGTGATGTATTTAGTTGTGTTTTTAATAATTGTACTCGTTTTCACAGTCACTATGCACATGCTGAATTTTCCATCGAACAAGGGGCATGTATTTTACATTTACCAAATTCTCTTAGGAATGGGATCTGCAGATCAACCACGAAATTGGACTCATAGAATAGTTTACTTCACTATTGTCCTTGTATCTATCAAGTACGCAACATTCATTTTTTCTAGTTTAATACAGATAAAACTGGCCGATGATGTAGAAATAGGTTTTGACTCGGTCGATGAACTCAAGGACTTGCATTTGCGAGTGTTTGGAATTCCAATATTCGACAAATTAATTACCGACTTTAGTGAAGACGAGTCCCTCCAAACCCTGAAATCAATCTTTGAACCAATGGATTACAAGAAATGTATAAAGATGTTGGCTGAAAATCAAAATTGCAGCTGCCTTGTGACGAAGGAAACAGCACAATTTGAAATATTTTACCTTTCGAAAAAACTCAAGAAAAGGGTTACGAAAATATCAAAACTGTCGTTTATTAGTGTTGATGTAATGATTGCTTGTGAAAAAGCGTCGCCATATGTTGAGAAATTCAGCAAAGTTTTACAGATGCTCATAGAATCTGGTATTACGAAAGAACTATCGGCTTATAAAAAACCATATTACAGTGATTCAAAAAAAAACAATGGTGATGTACTTCTCGCGAATGTACTACTCATGTTTTTGTCTGCAGGATTGTTATTATCTGCTGCAGTTTTCATAGTTGAAATTACTACTAAATACGTTTGTAATACATTATTCAGATCATCAGTAATATTAAGACCAAAACTTCAGTAAGTAACACACGATTGAAATGTGCACTAATAATTTTGAATATGATGCACAAGCAAAATTGAATTTCAACAATACACTTTATAACAATGTATATTTAAACATAATAATAATTTACGCCTTTATGGGAATATATAGAACTAAAGGCGAATAAAAATAAAACTAAGATAGCGTGCCATACTGGAGAACGACAATGAGCTCCGAATAAAATGGAATCTGTAGAGAAAATAAACGAAATCTATATTGTCATCCTATAGTTGCCGATTTGACTAGCAAGTAATGCTTATACATCCTTGAGCATAGGATGCGATTATCTCGACTTTGTTTAAAATATTTCCCATCAAGTACAAAGATTCTATAAATTTATTTTGCAAAATCATTCGTAGATGGAAATCTCTCTATAAACATTAATAACATATAGATGCATAATCATTACATTGTACATAACGCAGCTGTATCTTTTATAGAAAAATAAATACCTTGAGTTACTGTCTAAAACGAATCAATGAATAAAACTTTTTACTAAAAATTTCTAATTATTTTCATTTTACTTTGAATCTTTAACTATTTCATCAACTTGAAAAATCTAGAAATAAAAAAGAGATGATATCTATATACAATAGATCATCGTCATCACGATCTGCTAGCATTTAAATCCCTGTTTGAAAAAATATTCAGCCATGAGAAAAGTGCATCGCAAGCTAATTGTAACTCAAACACGTTCAATCGAGCGCAAAGCATACGCTGTAGCCTATTCCCCCCAACTCAAACATTATCTAAATGCGCGTTCAGTAAATTGCATCACTAATTCTAACCAAACCTACCACATCGCGCATGTGTATCGTTGCTAAGTGTTTGTATTAGCTAGAAAAAAATGTTTTTTTTTATCAGCTTAACAAATGCTTCAGCAATGGCTGTTATCTTATCGATCGTTATAATGACTGCAATAACTGGGTTTTAGTCTAAAATATTTTTGGGAATGAAAAAAATAAACACAAACTTATACGTCACAAGATTTTCATCAATAAAGCTATATTAGTGTTAATAAAAATAAAATGTATTTTATTACATTAAAACGCGTAGTACATTTTGATATTAATTTTTGTTTTTATATTTCCTTTTAGTATATGTTTGTAAATTTCTATTCTCTAGTACTAAATACCCGGGTTCGCGTACTTTCACCTGTGCTAATTGCTGAAATAAAAGGAAGGAGAGCTTATGCATAGATAGCGTTTGAATCAGAGTTCAGAGTTGATGTTCCAGGTGGAGGAAGAAAAATCGCGTAAAGCATCTAGTTTTGCAAAATCCAAGGGAATAAGCGAAGTTGTAGCGAGCAGCGCTATGTTTTCTCTCTCAAATTCGAACTAATTCCAAATTAATGAAGACGCCAGCTTTAGTCCGTTGCTCAACAGTGGTGCTACACTGCTAGTCTGCGCCCAATTAAAAGATATAGCGAGAGCAGGATTGAAAGAGAAAGCGAGAGAGAGAGAGAGAGAGAGAGAGAGAGAGGGGAGGTGGAGGAGTAGGAACAATGATCTTGCTTCACTCAGCGGCTAATGGCACGTCGAGACTGGGGCCATTGTTGAGACGCGGAGCAGAGTGTCTACGTCACTTATATGCTTCTTATCTATAGCTGACCACTCTCATTCTCTTGCTTATTTTTTGCTCCGTCCCGACAAGTGCCTCGCGTTGGAAAAGGGAAAAGAAAGGGGGGAACCCTTTTAACTGACAATTTGCTAAAAATAAGGCCGCACTAGAGGACGTGTATTAGAAATAAGTTTTAAACGAGCTGTACACCGAGCTGCGAATTGCTTTAAGGCAGCCAGTTTTTAATTAATCCTGCTTTTTTCGTAACTTGCGTGTGTTTTTGCGCAAGTTGGGAATGGATAAAAAAAATTCGTATTCACTTTGATGATAATTTCAACTTCAAAGAAAAGTACTTATTTATGCTTTTTTGATTTATTATAATTAATAAACAAAATGTATTTTTTTTATTTACATAAATAAATAAGATAAATTATTTTTGACGCATTAATTTTTTTAAAATACTAAAATTAGGATAAAACTTTTAAATAGACGCCGAATACGTTCGCAAGTTATCACCGATCATGTAAATTAAAGTTTAGTATCACTACTTGGCAATGTAATCATTAAAGTTACTACACTTCGCCAAATCTAATATTCATTTGCAAATTTAACTATTCGAAAAGGAACATAATTTTCATTCATGCATGGACTTTAAAGTCTAATGTGTAGGCATATTCGTATATTCCTATTTAAACCCAAATTTTAAATCACAACGATTAATTAGTCTTTTCAACTGCATTTGTTAAAACAAATTCTTAACTGCACTTACGAATAAGAATATTATTGTTAGCTTTGAAAACATCATCTAATAAAAATTATCTATACCCGGAGAGAAATGTGTCCAAGTAAAAATTACAACAGTGGCTTGTAATCCTATCACAGAATGTCAAATGAGGAATAATTATTGCGAATTTAGTAAAACTTCTTGTGTACATACCTGGTAAAATTTATTGGTAAAACTACTGTAATTTTTCTGCTATCGGTAGTCTATGATTGTAATACACAATACTTACTATTCTAATTTTTATTGTAAATTTCTCGCCGCGTAAACCTGTAGACAAATCCATCTTTAACCGGCTGCCAATACATTTTTATAAAAAAAATTTTGCATAGATACAAAGTTTCTTCTCTGAGGAAGCAAAATCTGTGAAAATGAAAAACAAGCCCGTAGTATTTTCTCGTAGTAGCGCACCAACTTCGCAATTCTATTGCTTACAGACGAAAAGGAAGAATAGAAAAAAAAAGAAAAAGGAAAAAGCAGAAATCCCAATACGTCATCTCCATATCTTATCGGCGTACACGCCAAACTCTGTTTCCTATATGCATACGAAGCTTTTCCATGCGCCGGGCGTCGAACCAAATATTCCCGCGTGCATCGGCCGCAGATCGACTCGCTCTCTCCCTCTGTCTCTCTCCAGCTATATGTATACGTCGTGCGATGTGCTTTTGATCAATTTTGGATGGTGCGAGCGAGGCAGTGGAGGTTCGCCCTCTCGCAAAGCAATAAATTAAGCAAGCCGTTTCGCTGCTGCTGCTGCTGCCGTAGCCCCGGTCGAACGGGGTCAAAAAAAAAGAGCCGCTGTTCACTTCTTTTTCAACCTTATGCCCAAACAAGACCGGATTGTTTGCATTCGGTTAATTGAATTTCGAACGCCCGTCAATTCGCTTTTTTTCACATTTCACTCCGAATCACGCAAACTTTGCTGCTCTGTGCTTTGCGCTTGTGCTTCTTTCATGTTTTTTTTTCGACGGAAGCGCTAATTATCATCTGCTTTTGGAGTGTATGCACGCACATTTAGCAGATTACTACTGGATTGATTTTCGAATGAAAAGAAATTAGAGAAAGCCGAATTTGAAGTTTTAACGTCAATTAAAAGCTCTGAAAATTTTATCATCACTTTAACCTGATTTCGAACTATACTTTTGTTAACCTCATTCCCAACTGAAACTATGTGTTTGCTAATTTCGTACGAATGAATTTTAAATTTCGAGGGAAATTAACGAGTTTGGATGTGCGCAGAATTGAACCGAACGTGGAAGGGCAATTGCGATATACGGTAATATCGATTCTGAGGCCATTGTTGCATCATGTCTATAATGATTGAACCGCAACAATAGTAAAGTAATAACTTGCGGGTCTAACCCAAATGTATGTCTCCACTGCCACTGTAATATTGGCTTACAGCAATTTCATTTTTAATTACTCGCGCCTTGTTTGCCATGTTTTTATGTGTTATGTAAAAATACAAACAGCAGCGTCAACATACTGTTATTATACGATAATTACTTTTCGTTAATTATAATGCAAAAAATGATAAGCGTATAATGGAGCTTGGCAAGTATTTCCTTCCAACTTTTTGCTTACTCAATCAAACTTTATAGGTCTTCAAGCAAAGTTGTTGGTAGGTTTTGCTAATCCTCTATTCTGGTAGCCAAACTTAAAAGCCTTAAACTAGTTTCACTTCTATGATTAAAGCAGTATGCACATTTTCTTTTATTACACTATTATACGTTTTAATATCAAATTTGCATTGTTAAATTGAAACCATACTTGGTTAATTTAACTATTATTTTAAATAGTATGTTTACTTTTCAAAAATTGAACTCAGATCTAACATTTATCTAAAATTACTTTAAAGTATATTTAAGAAGGGTCGAATACTTTATCAACTTAATTATAAAAAACATGTTATATCCAGGCACTAACATTATCTCGAGACTATCTTAACTATATATAAAGTCAGCAAGCAAAGGGAATGGTATTACCATAGAACCAGAATGTTATGGCAGAGAGAGAGAGAAAAACATCTTCATTTCGTCTTCCTTCGAAGCAGCCTGCAGCCATTTACGCAAGATTTTCACAAGCGAAGGCTACATACACGCCTCGGGTTCCTTCCTCGTTCTTATACTTATGAGAGAGGGGGGGGGGACGAAGACCCGACGAATGCAAATCGCTAAATTTACTTTTGCGTTCCAGTCTTTCTGCTCGCTTCAGCTACTGGAATAAGGAAGGTGGGACGAACTGCACGTCCGCGTGAAAAAATCTCGTGCTTTCCGGCTCATTTGCAGCGGGCGGACGGCGCTTCGGGAGAGGAAATCAGATTTGCGAGGGTCCTCGTAAAATCCTCTCGCTTCAAACTGCCGGATTGAACTTCGAGTTCGCTGCTTTTATTACGCGTTAACGCTATGGCTCTGTGTCTTTATTATCGCTCGTTTTTTTTCCGTTCGTACAAGCCCGTGCGCACTGAAATATGCAGTTTCGAGGTGGCGTGGACTGTTTTTATTGTTGTTCGCGTGTGATACGTGGGGGAAAATATAGGCTTCTTGCGAAATCGTAAAGGGATGATGTGTACCGTGGGAAAATAAAGTTGTGCTGATAGTCGCATATGTTAGCTGAGCTACTAAACGTATGCGCGGTGGGGAAATGTTTTATTAGGCACCGTTGTGGAGCTGCTACGATAACAATAATAACAGCAATATTCTTAAGTTATAAATTTGGCAGACACTAAAATGCGTTAATATTATTAATTATGATGCAGTATTGATTTATTCAGAGAATTTTAATTTATATAAGAATTTTAAAAACTGTTAGAGTAGAAAGTAATCGCAAACTTCTTATTATTAACGCATTTGGCTGAAACCAAACTGCAAACAAAATATTAAATTTAATTCAAAGTAATTTTATATTCCAAAAAGTAAGGCAACTTCTTTCAGACTTCAGAAATTTAATAACAATTTGAATAAAAAACAAGAAGCCTCCTGGCAAACTGTTTTTTTATTACCAATATCACAAAAACTGCAAGTACCATTTCTCCATTACCAAAATGCATAATACAACAGCATCCGAGAACGAAAACTGCTATTTCGATACTTGGAAAATTTCCAACAAACCCAACTTAAAAAGAAACTGATCGGGTAAGTATCAATTAGAACAAAAATGAATTAGTCCCTGAGAGCACGCGACGAACTCGGGATATATCTTAATTGCCTAGTTCATTCAAAGGATTGTTTTCCGCAGGCACTGTAGCAACTCTCGTTTGCATGAATAAAGATTGCGCAAAAGTATGAAGGACGAGATACAATGATAACGTGATTATGCAGTCTATTAATTTTCCCCGAGCTAAATGTACGTCGCTCCAAATCGATAAATTGTCAGGTGAGCAGAAAGAAAAAGGAGAATGGATATTGATACAGCCAACAAGCTTCACAGGCGCGCGACTCGTCATTAATACTTATACCCGGATCGAAAACATCTGCACGCTCAAAATAATTTACCTTATACCATTATATTGAATATTTTCCACTTTTATTTTGCGAGAAAAAGAATCTTGCATATTTGGTGGATGCAGCCAAATATATTGTTTTTACGTCAATTAAACGATGAAAGCAGCGATAGAAAATTAAATTTAGTGGAATTGATGAAGAATCGTAAAAACAATAACTCTACCTTCTGTGACAACTAATAAATACGCTCTATCTATCTATATATGACCAAATCTGTCATTTCACGAGCTATCAAAAAAATTCATTAAAAAAAGTCGCGCGAGCTACTGATTAAAACCAACAACCGATTGTCGGAGGTAAATTCTACACGCAACGGTACGCAGGAACTACCCAATCAATTACACCATCTATCACTTATGCTATACATCAGACCTTTCACTGCAAAAAAAAAT
Organism: Megastigmus stigmatizans; assembly: GCA_900490015.1. Lineage (NCBI taxonomy): Eukaryota > Metazoa > Arthropoda > Insecta > Hymenoptera > Megastigmidae > Megastigmus > Megastigmus stigmatizans. The sequence continues at coordinate 84,135 of UELV01174654.1, read as the reverse complement.
GATGTACACACACGCGCGCACGCGCAAAAGCAAGAGAGGATCGAACGCTATCTGCACGAAAAAGCCCGCTTTTTAATACGTTTAAACCTCATAAAAATAGAGATTTTTCATCGTCAGCTCGTCGACGGCATACTGTATTGGCATTGCAGACGAGGAGCCGACAAAAGGTCCTCACCGGAAAACAGGAGCGTATACGAGCTGTGGGGCAATATAAAATAATATGGGAGAGAGAAGGACGCAGGGGGCGGGCGGGGGCTCAATCGTGCGGAACCGGAAGTCGCGTTCGACTCCAATTGAATATGGTATCGCGACGGAATCGCCTTGGATACGACTGCTGCACGCGTCGTCCCCCGCAGATCGTGGCTCAAATACCTTCAAGCATTCCTTGGCTGTCCTTTCACTGCGAAGGCGTAGGCGCGCGAGCTGCACGTATTCGGATCAAAGGACTCAAAGGAGCCTCTGTATATAACCCACTTGTGAGCGTATAATAAGGTGGAGAAAAATGTTATTCCGGCCTTTATCGCTCGTTCCTATAGACTTGTTTTCGGAGATCCGCAATATCCCATTTTCGGGAATTATCGAATAGGTTTATGAAGTTTTTCTTTTTTTTTTGTGGCTTTTCGAGTTGTAGAAGATGATGGGATGAAGTGAAATTTTTAGAAAAATTGGATAATTTGTGAAGTGCATTTAGATTAATTGATCGGTTCAGATAAAATCAATGCGAAATGGGCGACTGTTGACAAAAGACAGTTTTGAAATGATTTCAAAGTGACCTCAATTCTAATCCTACTCCGAATTTTTTTTTTTTTTGTGATAAATAAAAATAAGTATAAAATATACTAAATATAAATTAAACTTACTTGAAGAGAGGATCGGCATTGAAGTAATGATTTATAAAACTAACCTGTAACAAAAAACAGTTGATACATAAGATATATATATAAAAGTAGAATCAAATCGCATATTTTTATTTGGTTAATTTTAGCATACAATTGTTTTATTTAAGTAAAAAATGATTAAAAATAAATAATACTCTTAATTGCCAATCTTATCTGACAATTGAAGTTTTATTTATTTTATGAATACCAACATCTCAAGAGCATCATTCGGCATATCTGTACAGGGCACGTAATTTACATATAATAGAGTAGTTAATGATGCATAGCTCTAAATGGAAATAAAAAATGTGAAAAGTTTGAGCTTACAAAAAAAAAAGTAAAATAGAGTAAAATAATTCTATCGTAATACCATCATACATTTACTAATGAAAAAGAAATCCCATTTATAAAAACTTCATACGCTCAAGCAAATGATGCTTATACAAACACAACACCAAAGACTCCATTGTGTAAGTGTACCTTAAGCACGTCTAAATAAACGCAATCAAAAGGTACAAGTTCAATCGCGCGATAACTCGACGCACAAATTCAGCGGCGCTTTCTTCAACAACTCAACTGAATCGCGAGAGTGCAAAAGAAACAAAAGAAATCAATAATGCACAGCACTCGGAGTACTTGTTGCACCAACACACTCGAACGCACAAGTACAAACTAACGCAGCGGAGAGAAAGCAAACGTTTCGAAGCTTTCGCGCGAGCTCGCTCCACACGTTCAATTTGTACTTTGGAAACGTGAGTCCTTGTGTTCCATCATTGGAATTATAACGGAAACGCTGTCGACTAAAGCGCTGTTCCCTGTCGCCGGGATTGCGCGCGTCTGTGCAATATCTCTCTTCGCTATCCGTTCTACCTATATCTCTCTCTGGACCTCTCTATTGCTTTATCTGCTTGACAGTTTACTGATCTATCGCCCTTTCATCTCGACTCGGCTCTTCGCTATAACTTTATCTCTGTCCCCTTATAGGTTTTTGTTATTTATGCCCTGTACTGTCCTAGAGTTAACTGCATTAATAAAGCCGCGGCAGATGTAGAGATTTACCATGGGATTGTTTAAATACAAACTTATTTATGAAATCTGAAACTTTAATGTGTTGAACCTTTTGTGAACGTTAATTTTTACTGAAGGAATGCGTTTCATCGTTTTAATGTTATATACAATGTTAGTAATAAGATTCAATTAAGAAGGCTATTTAACCCAAAATTCAAATAAATACAGCAGATGGAAAATGAAGCAGACTAATTAGGAGGATCGTGACGTCCCCCGTGTTAAAGTATATCTACTTATAGTTAATTGCAAAAACTTTAAATTATCATTTCAAAATTTATTGATTTTGAAAGTATTACTATAAAAAAAAGAAAAATAAGCCTAAATTATGTTTTGATTCTCTACCTATTGCTGATAAAAAAATAATTTTTTCTTTAATAACCACGAAAACTTTCAAGATCAATTTCGTATCATAAATAAGAATCATGAATTTCATATCTTCATCTCTTTTGGAGAAAATGTCAATAACAGATGATGTGATTCAAAAGAGAATGTATTTATAGAATGTAATGAATAGGGAAAGATTTAGCAATGCAAGGCAAAAGTTGTTTTTTAGGTTCATAAGCAACATGTGGTTTTAACGTTAACGTAAAAGAAAATTATTCTCTACTTCCATATCTTGTTAATAATCTTGCTTGACCATTCCTTCGCTTCAACTAACTTATTGTCAGCTTTAACAGTTCGCAATAATTGTCTGTCCGGGTTCAATGCACTCGGAACAAAGATATTCCATTCGATATACTCAGGAAGACTATTATCCGACTTCAATCTTGGGTCAGGGTGTTGATGTTATTTTCGTCCGTTCATGCTATAATTTTCCCCAGACTTTTTTTTCTCCTATAAGAATCATTTCTCATCACTCGTCAAAATTTTCCACGCTCTATTCTTCCGCTTTATATTGACAAATCTGATGATTTATTTTGTAGAAAATATATTTTTGATTCAGATTCAATAAATAGTATTTATAAGTATAAAAATTAAATGACAGAATACAACTATTAAAATTTTATTTGAAAGTTATAAAACTTTCTTTAAGAAGGTGGGCTGATTACAAATTACCAACCCCATTCTATTTCTATTGTCCTAGGGTGAAGTTCTATGAAAATCCAAGAGATTCCAGGAGCTTTTTGGATACCTCAAAATTCTTTCGTGGTATTAATAAAGTATATGTCCTCCAGCTACGAGAGAATTTCGCCCCCAAAATTCCCACACGGAAAAAAATAGTTCGTTGGAGTGACCAACATGTATTGGTTGGCATAGGTTAGAATAGCTTAAATTAAATTCATTGATCTTATAATTGAAACTTTTTATCATAAATATTAGCGTAAATAAACATAATTCTTCATATTTTGCTTATTATGATATGGTTATTGCAACAATTCTAGCAATAAAAGATTGTATGCTTAACATTCAACGAACATTTGTTGGCTGAATTTACCAACTAATGAACTTGAAAACGGCCTTCTTACGTGAACTAGAGAGAAGAAAATAACGCTACAACTCCAACAACTAGATGACGCAGTTGGAGTAATAAATCAATCAGAAAGCTCTATCTTTCTTGGACAAAAAAGGAGGTTTCAGCTTTCGTATATCACATGTTCGTTGTCGTGTACAGCGCTGACATGATTTACTGACGGTATGTTCCTACGGAGTCAATGTTCGCATTATGTATAACTTCATACATGAATACAGTAGGCAAAGTAGACTATTCTTAAGTACATTTGGTAAAATTGCATATTTGACTTTTTCATTTGACATTTCGTTTATCGAAGTAATGAAATAAGAAATGATAGAACAGAAATAACGAAAGCTTTTCATGAAAACGTTGGATTTGAATTGGAAACTCCTCAAGTAATTTCGTCCGACAAGATAGATATAGGCTCATAAATAGTATACTTTGCAAAGTTAAAAATAAATGGAACTAAAAGTTGGACAAGAACCTGCAGCATTTCTTAGCGGTCGGCGCTCACCAGCGTACAAAGTCATATTACATCAATTTTCGAAAAGTAAAAATGAATTTTCCAGCTTTTACAGAACTGCGATTCGAAAACTCAACCGTACCGCGACACAGCAGATGGATCATTTTTGAAAAGTGCAATTCAACAAAATAAAGAATCGCATCGTCCAGCGCTTTTGCCAACATACATACGACACTCGCAACCTTTTGTCTCCGGGATTTCCTATCTCTCGGTGTCCGAAGCTCGGTCAGATTCCATGGCGAGTCAACGCGGACCACAGAAGCGCGCAAGAACGGAATATAGGCCAAGATTACGCGATAGAGGGGAAAGGGGGAGGGGGCGAGTGTAGACGACAAGGCACATTAGGACGTTATGCTGTGTCAGAGATGAATAGTCTCTGACTGTGTGTACTTTGCGCCAGCGAGAGTCAACTCTCACTCGGGGCACGAGAGGTTGCGATCAGCATCGGAGGACTCAGCGAAATATCTCCGGATGAGAGAGAGAGAGAGAGAGAGAGAGAGAGAGAGAGAGAGAGAGAGAGAGCTGGAGAGAGGGAGTATGTGTGCAGAAAGCCGCAGAGAGATGCTCTGCTCGAGAGGAACTCTCTCTCTCTCTCTCCCACTCCCAGTCTCGATCTCGCCGACAGTGAGAAAACGCAGACGAATGCACGGGAGCGCAAGCAGCTTCGAGTAATATCGATGAAAGCCTCTCTCTCGGGGAAATCGACTGCTGCACCGCCGCCGGAGAATGAGATGAGAGGGAAGGAGAGGCAGCCCAGAGGTGACGCGACAAAAGTATTTTTGGTTCGATCGAGGGCATCCTAGCTCGTGATGCCCCTCCTTTGCTTTGAGGTGAAAAGTCAATTTTTTCCTTTTATGGGAAATTTCAGCGATAAAGAGAGGACGTGGTCCTCCTCGTGAGCTGTTAATTCGGTCGTAAGTATTGAAAGAATGGGGGTAGAGAGAGAGAGAGAGAGAGAGAGAGAGAGAGAGAAAAATTCTGTTGTTGACTCGTGATTAGATATATGCACGTCTAATTATTTTAATACGATCTAGCGAACCGTTTAAAGGGCTTCAACATGAAATTTTTGCCGTGATAGTAGGGCTTATCCTTCGAGAGTTTGTTGTTGGACAGTTTATTACGTGCTAACGATACAACTTTTTCCTACGGAACTATTGAAAAACAAACAAATGCAATATACTGTATATTTTTATTTCTATCATTAAATTCTGGATATCGTTAATTCCTTGTTTTGTGTTTAATACTTGTAAGTTCTCAAGAAATACGTACATTTCAAATATTAAATTAGATCTGCCTAAACTTTGCAGGCATCGAGGAAATCGATATTTCCCGACAATTTTCATGCCCTATCAATTATCTTATATACAGCAGCCTTATTAATTCCAACAGCAGATCAGCTTAATTAGTATACATCCTTTTAAGGCGTACTTGTTTCAAAAATATTTATTGATTAAATAAGACCGAGTGAACGATAAAACGGTTTCTTAGAATTATACTTAACTGCACACGCAAAAAAATATGCAATAAAAATTACCGAGAAAGTCACGATAATCTTACGTATTTAGATTATTTTTACTCCATTCTATATAATAATTATCGTTTACTCTACAAAAGTTTCAATTCACCAAGAAATTTTTGACCGTTCTAAAGCCCTGTAAATTTTAAGGAGCTTTAAAATTTACTATTAAAGAAGCAAGAATCATCGTGAAAATATAAATCAATTTTACTGGATCTTACTTAAGCTTTCGCAAGTAGTTCGTGTAATATTTCACGGTAATTTGTTTATACATCAACAAATCAAATCACAGTTACTAAGCTGCTGTACTTTTAATCTACGGGTTAATTTCGAAATAAATTGTAATGAACTTTTCTCTCCATGTATCTTCTTCCATTATATTACATGATCCAAATTGTAAACATGCTGAAGTACTAAAACAATCTTGAGACAGACGATAATAGATCTCCTAAAACTTAATCGAATAGAGTAACTAAATGTATAAAAGATACACGTCGTACCCAACTAAACTTACGTTACTATAGATTCACATTTTCAGAAACGCTGCCCTAAATAATGTCCCAATCCGTTTTATTATAGAAGCATGTTAGGTCAAAGGCCTCAATAATAGATAACCTCTCGGTACGCTGTTAACTCCGTGTCCTTTAGTGGACTTGCAGCGGCGACTATCTAAGATAAAGAGACGGGATATCGCTCTCCCCCCTCAAATGCACGCGGCAGTAAAGAATAAAACGTCGATTCGCATTCATACCCAAAAACGGACCAATTTATATTACCAGCCCCAACTACCATCGCATCGAGGATTCGAGTGTCGATAAGTTTGTTATTGCCCGCGACGTTTATACGATAATCCAATTGCTTCTCTCTCTCTCTCTCTCTCTCTCTCTCTCTCTCCCTGTCCGTTCCCGATCATCGACCCACTGAAAATACAGATTCAAATGAAATACTTTCGGAGCGACCTAATAATAACTTCGGGATACGCGATAAGTGCGCGGCGATCGATTCCTTTTACCACACGTATCCCCAAAGAATACGTGTGTATATAGCCTGGCGGAAATAAATCACCTACAAACAAAGAGCAAACGTTTAACATCACCCTCCACGCGTCAAAGCTTCTGCCTGTCGATTTCGCGAAACCGCGCGCTACACGCTGCGCGCACCATTAATAACGAAGCTCCATTGTTACAGAGGAAGAGGGAGTGAGAGAGAGAGAAAGAGAGGGAGACCAACGACCGGTTTGAAAAATTTACTTCCCATCCGGTTGGCGCCGAAATCGAAAACTACCTTTGTGCAACCGTGAGGAGAAAATGCTGGCCGAAAAAAAAAAACAAAAAAAAATCAAGCCTCGCACGAAATAAAAATAGAGAACGGAAATAAAGCACTCGAGTCGCGTTTCAGTGCGACCGTCGATAAATAGATTCACCGCGGCGATGTAGTTACGTACGAACGTGCATGTGTATGTGTTGTAGCTACAGCTTGGCTATTGTTGCTGGAGTAGAGTAGACTCGGTTGTTATTGGCGGCGTCGATCACACGAGCTTCCAGCGTTTTCCAGCTAAAGCGTCAATCTCAATCACTACATTTTTCTAAGTTTTTATCTCTCGAGTTTCCCATCCCGGGTTTTCGCTCCATCTTCCGTACAGGCATGTATATCACGTTCCGCGACTTTTTCTGCGCTGAGCACCGAAAACGGATGTTGGATTTGCTAGATACGTGTTAATGCCAACGGGAAATATTTTCATCTTGAAGACAGTGAGATTTTTCGTGCAAATGTTATAATTTATAAACGAGGATATTTGAATTATTGTGCAACAACATTGTCGACATTTTCGTTGTGAATTGAAAATTTTGCATTTATTCGGAGAATTAATGAATAATACCGGTAGTATTTTACGCAAAGAAATATCCACATAACCATTTAAATATTTATTTGGCATGGCTAACAATAATGCAAATAATTATTGATAACATTTGGAGCAAATGTAATAATACACCATAATTAATCAAAGTCTATTATATAAATTTAAAATTATGAGAAGGCAATGTTAAGAAGTGTGTTAATGAATGTTGCACGAATTTGTAGAAACAAAAAAAGGAATAATTTTTTACTGGCTCTCCGAACTAAGATTTAAATTGTACTGAGAATCGAAATGAAAATCGTTCGCAATCACGTAAGCGATTTTTTACTTTAGTATTCTGCAATCTCATCGGATTTTACTTAGAGTTCTAGTGTAATTTGATTTAACAAGTTTTCTACTAACTTTTTCATTTAAAGCTTCAATCAGGTAATTAGCTGAATCCGTTTCGTAACACATATTTCATTCAAAGAATTGTTGATATTAAATGATTCACAAATTATATATTGAAAAGAAGGAACTAATAAATTATGGTAGTACAACTAAAAATTTTTTCTCTATTGCCAAAATTTGTGCACCTTTCAATTAAATTAGATCATTTTCGTAAGCTTGTCTTTTAAAAAAAATAATAAACCGATAGAATTGTATAAAATTCAACAGAGGAATGCAATGAAAAGTTCAGTAAACTTCTCGTATGCAATTCCAAAAGCGTATGATAAAAAATGAGCGCATGGAACATGGTCATAGGCGGAAAGTAAAGACGAGTCATTCAGTTGTTTAAAATTAACTCTCGTCACGTTTCCACTTGTCCACCTCATCGCGTTGGTGTCTCTCTCCCCATTCCCCTAACGGCCGTTTTTTGTTGTCCCTACCTTTAATTGCAACCTCGCGGACTCGATTCGAGGGAGGACGGACAGACCGTCGTTAGAAGACCGAGGCAGAGACGCAGCAGTAGTGGTGCAGACAGTTCGCGAATGCCTGTGAAGGGGAGCAAAGAGAGAGAATAAAAACAAGGCCAAGTCAACGGTCTCTAATAGAAAACAAGTATCTAGCGTGTCTTGGGAAACTGCTTACAGCTATCTATTTGTGAAAGACGAGGTTCGCGTTAATTGTAAGAGCTTCTTGTACAATGATAATGTATTTGTAATTAGTAAGGCTGGTAGTGGTAATTTGTCATTGGTAAATTACGAAATAGCAATTTTAATGTTATCAACATGGACAGATAACTCATCGAGATAAAGGAAAGATAAAGATTAAGCAATTGGCAGTTAACGACAAAGAATGTGTCTAATTTTTTAATCTAAAAAATAATCCAAAGAAATGTTGATAAAAAGCTTGAGAAGTTTGAATTCGTTAAAATTATAATTTAGCCGGAGCCCCTCACGAAATGTTCTGGCATTCATAAGCCAAGAGCTAAACAGACTCATAATTCATGAATATCAAAAAACTAAATGAAAAATATTCTAAGCATGGCTTGGCATGCATTTGTAACTGTGGACTAGCGTAAAGAATATGGGAAATAAAAATTTCTTTTTCCCTGAAAAAGGTAAACCCGGACGCGGTCGCTCATTTATACATGTAAAGATGCTTTTAGTTGCTGCGCGATTTACATAAATGAATTTCTGTATAAAAAACAAGCATTTCACAACTTATTGTGCATTTTAAAAAATGTGTAATATGTAAGAGAATTGCAAAGAATAAAACTACCCTTAATTTGTTACTCTCTCACCCAAATACAAATAGCTTTTATAAAATCTGTTCAAGTTAAGTATCAAATGTGACTTCGAAAATTCGAGACGTAAAAATAAAATTTCGTTATAAAAGAATTTCACGTCAATATAATGTTAATTTAAAAAAATATATAAAGCAGGTATGTCATATACTAGAAAAGTACAAAAGCTGGGTACAACAAAAGAAGTAAGGAATATATGAAAATGGGCGTTCTCTCGTTGAGGACCTGAAAAATTTTAATTTTCTCAACACTACCCACAAAAATATTTTAATACTCTATTGTTGGGCGAGTATACTTTGCACGGATTGTTAGATTTAACCGAAAAACTCAAGTCCACTTGATAATACCAAGATAATTAAAGCAATTCAAGGCTTGAATGTTTATTAAAATCATAAAAATTATTTATCATGCAATTAATCAACAGGAGAAATTTCACTTTTCTTGAAAGTAAATATGCAAAAGTTAATATTGTAACGAAACCTATCTTGGTATATAATTAAAAAAAAAAACTATTTAAAACAATACCCCATCGCATATCACTCCCTTCTCACAAAGTCAAGTAAACGTCTAGCCCTCGATTGTCAGCCAACACCGCAAAAGCTTTGAGTGGTCAACGGGCGTTGATACAGCCAAGTATCACTGCAGAAAGCCAGCGTTAGATGTGATTGCAACCCAATGGAACGATATAGGCCAGAGGGCCATTCGCGACATAGCGCTGAGCCAGCGCAGCTCGTCGGCCGATAAAAACTCTTAAAAAGCCATTTAAAAGTTTATCGTTTGGACGCGCCCGCGCGTCCGAGAGAGAGGAGGGAGTGAAAACGCGGAGAGGACCTTGGCCGGCGCGCATTAACCAAGCGTCAAAGCTCGTGTAATTCACGGAGAAAGAAGGGAAACGAGAGAGAGAGAGAGAGAGAGAGAGAGGAGAGAGCCAGCCTCTTTTGGCGCGAGCAATTCCTTTTGTTCCCGAGGATCGAGCGGTCAGCTTTTCTTCCCTCCCGTCCTCTCTCTCTCTCTCTCTCTCTCTCTCTCTCTCTCTCTCTCTCGCTCGGAGGCTGTTTGTCCTAGGAGGGTCCGTGCCGCGGTGCCGACAAGTGCTTCTTGGGCTTTCAGCTGATCACTCGACTGTGGAAACGTCCTTCGAGAATAATGACCAAGGAGAATTTACGGGAGTATTTGCGGCGCAAGTGTGAAAGTATGGGTCCTACGACGTATCTAAGAACGGAGAGAACGTGAGAGAGCGAGGATATCTATTACCACGAGTATTATGTCTCCCCTAGTCGCGGTATCGTCGCTGATTGAAATGGTAGAAACGTCATTAAGTGAAATTTGAATTTCTTACCGAAATACAGGGGTGAGCTTTTATGCCGGATCGTTTGTTTTAGCTCGTGTTGGAGTAATCGAGAAGTGGAAGAATAAATGCAGAAGATGGAAGAGCAGGTTACGGAGATAAAAAGGGCTCGGAATAAAGATTAGTTTCTCGGTACTTTTGCTCGATAAGCATTATTCTAGTTTTTCAATGTCGTCCTTTAACAAATTTATGCGTTTAATTTATGCATGGCAATAGAGTTACAAAAAGATAGAGAAACATACAAGTGAATGAAATGAAGGATATTTAAACCTGTATGTATATTTATAGATTATAGAAAGAATCTTCATTGATCTCTTTATTGCATTTTAATTTTTAAGAACGTATCCGATGATGAATTATAATTCACGCAGTAAATACAACTTCTTTAATGCTTCAGTTGACATTAAATTTATGAAACAGCCATGGCGTTGATTGTCACTTATTTTTTGAGACCAGCTCAAAGCCATCTTTATGGCACCTTCAATAGCTGAATTTAAGACTATTTTTCACGACTTTCCATTGTCGAAGATCATTAATCGTCCACCTACAGCAATTTCTACACACTCGACTACTTTTGAAGTCGAACTAAATTATATAGCAGTCGTATTCTCTAATATCTTCTTCCAAGAAGCGAGATTTATAGCTCCTTGAGCTTTGTCTCCCGATAATTTCACTTCATTTTTTCGTGCACAGCTATACAAACGATGCATCGCGAGAAACATCAATTCTCCTTGTTCCAGTGACAACTTCATCGATAAAAGTGCAGGGGGAACGCGAATCAGGCAATCGGAATAAAAAAGTAAACGCGACACGTTGATAATAAACGAAGGGACGAAATCTTTTATTGACAATTTGAATAAATTGAAGAGGCCGGAACAAAGACTAAGATAATGCTGTACTTTAACGACTAGGGATAATGTAATATATTGTAGCATCATTACGTCGGCAGCGGTGGCCGTCTCTTAAAAAGATGCAAATACGCGAGGAGAGGAAGGCGTCCAACTTTTAAGAAGCTTAAAACCTCCGTAGTCTGGAATTGCTAGTCAGTCGTTGGCCGCGTTAACGTGGCTCGCCTATAAAACTTCTCGAAATTTAAATGAGACGGAATAAACGCGCGGGACGACGAAGAATGAGAGCTGCTCCAGTCTAGTGAGAGAAAAAGAGGGAGAGAGAGAGAAGCAGAACCAAGTGTCAATGGAAAGTTATTTCATGCGTATGCGCACAATGTATATAGTCATATAAGCATTCCATATGATAATTCTTTCGGTCCAGATAAAGAGAATTCTTGTGTTGTGAATTTCTATATTGTGGATGCAAAACGATTTTGGTCATAATAGATCTTTTGAGCCAATTTTTTTTCGTATAATAGTTCTGTCTTATAATCACAAAGCATCGCCCTTTCTTACAGTTATTATAGCTTTCAAAGCAGCCATTTCTTTAAAATAATAAAGCTTTATCGCTAATGGCTGTTGATGAATACTTCAATGGAATTACTTTATTTTTCAGAAAATTCCTTTTGGACGGCATAATATTTAATGTCTTTTGCTAAATAAAAAAAAAATTTCTAGCATTCTTAAAAATTTACTAGTTTCATTAAAAAATTAGCATACAAAATAATTAATAAATTACTTTACAAGTATATATAGTATGCTAATTTTGTATAAACCTTTGTCAATTAGCAGTCGAGGATTATAACAATCGGCGCGTGATTGAATGATAGAATTATTTACAATGACTTGGAATAAATTTATTCCGGAGTGGACAAACTCATTAAAACCCATCGCGATCCAACGGCTCTTTATGCGCGTCCTTTTAAACCAAGTTGGATTGATGAGACCTAATTTAATCATTCGAAATAGCTTAAACTGCATTAAGCTGCCTGAAAGGAGATAAATAAAAAAACTAATCCCGTGTATAGTCGAAAGGACAACTCGATACGGCCGAAGAGTGCAGGTGAAATAGGTCGAACAAAAGGTGAGAGGGTTCAGGAAAAGGGAGAGAAGCGCGAGCAGGTAAGTAAAGGAAGCTGCAGAGCGAATAAAAATGCGCGCAAGGGATACATAGAGGAGATGGAAGAAAAGGAGAAGCGAGCTGCGCGCTCGAAGCTTTTCTCCAACGTGGATTTAAGATGACACGGGGAATACAAAATGCACCGACGACTCGACCGAGGCACGATCCACTCGCGGATGACGAGCGGGGAGTCGAACGACTAGAGAGCGAGGCAAGAAAAATATTCCGCGCATGGGAGAAGAGGAAGGGGATGGGAGTCGCAGCATCCCTCGGCTGTAAACGTGTTTGCCCGCGTCGCTCGCTCTTCGAGAATGTCGACTCGCTGCAGTGTGCAGCGTGAATCCCACCCTCTCTCTCTCTTCTCTTCTCACGCCTTCCACTTATTCCGCCTTCTAAGTGCCGCGAGTCTGCCGCCGTTGCGCGTGGTCTATGCTGCGCCTGCAGACCGGAATTATTTGCTTCTCTCGCCCCGCGAATTTCGCGAATCGCTCGCCGAATAAATTGAGACGAATTCGATTTGCTATAGACGTACTTATATATATATAGACATTCGCGATGCCCGACAACGTCGCGATCTCTTTTACTCTTTTCGAAAGATCCGTCGAGTGAAAATTATCCGGCATCGACGAACGAACTGGCGTCTGCGGTGCCGATGCTGCTTTCAAAGCCAAGGTGCGTAATTCGAAAATATCATTTGCTCCCTTAGTGCAGGCTATTCACATTACTGAACGTTTAGATGAACGTCGAATTAATTATCTGTAATTTATAGAATTTTGGACTTTGCTAAAAAGGAACGGTTGACCTAATTTGACGAATCTTTCGCACGATGATAACACTTGCTGAAATATTTCGTGCTTCTCATTTCTAGCCGATAGGTGTGAAATATACGTTTCAATTAATGATTTCTCGTGACAAATGGTACCTATCAAATCAAAGTTTTATAGTAATGAAACGATAATGTTTTTTTTTAAATTCATACAAGCATTAAGTTAAATTAAGCTGATCTAATTAATTACTATATTAACCAAAACTAAATCACACTTTTATACTCTGATAATTTAACCTCAAAATTTACAAGACAATGATTTTACAAAAAAAAAAAAAAAAAAAAAAAAGACAACATTGAGTTCCCTTTAGCGCAAAGTGTTTGCTTAATATATCCGTCTTTACGAAAAGAACGCTAGATAAAAATAAATCCCAGTATATACGTAGTAAATATCGTCGCTGTCAGAATTTTCAAAACCCGTAGAAAAGCAATATATACCTACTCTGTTTTCGGTTTACCGCGCGCTGTAGTCGTGCTTGGGAATTCATGTACATACGCGTACACACGGCTGACGCGCACTAAATTGCGCTCTGGGGATAAATTCCTCCATTAAGTATTGGCAGAACTCCACGCTCTCGACTCTTTTTTATTTTTATAATGGGTTTATTTTTTCGACCTGTCCAGATTGAAAAATTGATTGCTACACGGCTAGACGATTAAAAGCGTTTTTGCGGTTCGCAAAAAGTTTTTCATTCGCCCGTGAAAACGTTATATACTGCCCGTTCTACATTTAAGATTTAACAAAATAATGGTGCAAGTTTCCCGTGCGTTATATTTAAAAAAATGCACTTACAATGTATTGTGGTCCTAAAATAAATTATATGTCTAAGTTTTTTTTATCGAAAATATATGTATTTGACCTAACCTCCTCTCTTAGTCACAATTCTTATTCAATTGCTTTCGTTAAATCAAGTCAACTTCGAACCGTCATTTCGAGTTTCAAACCAGAGTAAAAAGATCATTGGTAAAGCCGTTAAAATGTAACGCTCAAAAGATAAGAGTCGGAATAAAGGAACAAAGAAAACTGGGACAGAGGAAGGAAGTATCAAAAAAAAGGAAAAGAGGTGCGATAATCTTCTTACTCTCACGCTATCTCTCGTCAATCGACTAGTGATCTCTCGATAGAGATGGGAAATTACAACGCTGCTCTCTTTGCCGCACTCTATTCCCTCTGAGTATATATACTCGCACTATCGATGTCCTTGTTTTTCCCCTTTTCCGCGTTCCCTCTTTTTTCATTCTCCGGACAACAGTAGAACAACCTCGAAAATAATCCATAGGGTAGCGACCTCATGCGCATGTTTCCACACGCAAACTATAGAAAAGAGACGATATTATGAAGGTCTCTTTTGCGTCGATGAATTTATCCGGTGGTTGTGGAGTTCGATCGCACGACTATATGGGTAGATGAATGCGTAAAAAGGCGAAAGGTTTCAGGGCTTCTCGCTCTGGCTTTTTAGCGTCTTCCTTTGTTGGAACTCTTTTTGTTTTCTTTCAAGGGGAGAGAGCGAAAGCGCAAAACAACAGCTGCGTTGAAGCGTCGAAGGAAGTCAAGTATCATAGAAACTTGAGTCTTGAGATACTTTGATGCTTGATCTTATTCTTTGGAGTGCATTTTTTCCGGGCTAACGTTTTCGAGAATATTAATTACTCGGACTTTTTGAGGATGTTTAACCCTCAAAATCTGTTTACTGTAAGAGATAATGTTCCGTTTGCGTTTTCGAAATATGAAATAAAAAAATCGTTTAAGATCCCACTTTGTTAGCATTAATTAATATATATATATATATAGATGTTGAAAATCAATTTCGTTTAAGAATAAATTAAAAGTAAAAATGCTGCTAATTAATTAATGCTAACAAAGTGGGATCTTTAACGATTTTTTTATTAGTAGAAAAATTAGTAATTTATTTAATAATTTTAAAATTAAAAGTAATAAGTATAATATTACAACTTACAAATTCTAATTGCAGTGAAAAACAAAGCAGAATATAATATATGAATATTTTGTAAATTATTAATAATAATGTAATAATAATGATGTTTTGATTATTTTGGAATTGAAGGATAATTTATTAATATTGGACATAACAATGAGTCCAATAACATATATTGGACTCATTGTAACAAGTCAAACCGCAATGCTCCAGTTTATTTATATTTTTATTCCCGATATCTATGTATATACAGTTCGGATCGTGTGGAACAAATAATTCAGTCTATTTCTTGAAATACACGAACAAGGATACTGCGTCGCGAAGGTAATTCAAACAAATTAAATGTTTTCAATTTCGCCAATCTCTCCTATAAATAAAAATTGCTTTTTTCCCCATCCAAATAATTGCGTTGGGTGTTGCGCGAGAGAGAAAATTCTCTTCTCGCGCGACAATGAGATAAGGCGCACATAAGCACGACGACAGTGGATAAAAATCTCGTGTATACGAAAACTAAAGTGAATCAGAAGAAACGACACTCAAGTTCGCTATCAGCGCTGGTTCGAAAAATAACATTTCGAGATAAACACACTCTCGCAAGTTTTTACATGTCCCTGCAGTATCCTCGAGACTTGCTCGCACTCACGAAATGCTCCAGTTTAGGAAAATTGAGAAGTTCACACGTAAAGCAGATCTTAAGACGTGCTTCGAAAAATTCGAACTTTTCATTGCTTTAAATTTGCAGTGCATTAAAAGGAATTTAATTTTCAAAATCCAACAATAAAGATTCTGCAAAGCTCCGAATGTTAAAGTTAGCTCGTAAAGGATTTTTCAAGGATTCACACAAACACGATGCAATTCCCCTGCTAAAATAACACCACGTGCCATTGTTTGGCGCAGCTAAGAGAAACATTCGCGCAGACGATGAAAAGACGAAATTCTATATTGTTGGTACTGCAGCTGTTGAGCACTGAAATCACGAATTTACGACGGATAGAGGCAATTTTATCGGTAGCAAGCCTCATGAATACACACACGAGGAGAGTACAGCGCGTCCGGTATATGCGCATATTAAGCACCGATACTTGAGCAAGAGTCGCACTGCCTCCAGGGAATAGCCTCTTAAGCAAAAGCTCTTCCCTCTTTGCTATTGGTTATCCCGGCCCTTTTGTATATACTTATTTTGCGTATGCTTGAGTACATCAGAGAGGAGTTTATGTGTCCGTGTTTCTACACTTAGACTCGATATAATGGGCCTATATTTTTTGCGGCTACGTTTTATACGTTCCGCTCGTGCTGCATATCGGAAAACCATTTACATCTACATCGGGAGGAAGGGAACAAGAACAAATAAGTGCAGAAAGAGAGAGAGAATGCCGAGTCTTATAGACACTGCGTGTTGATTCGTTGTTTCTCTGTTTTGTTTTTCGTTACTTTTCGGAGGAATGGGTGCAGGGGGCATGGTTTAGCGGGGTAATGGCGATGGTTATGGTAATTACTTTTGAGTTATATATATATACATACAAAATTCTCCGACAGTCTGCTTTTCCTTTTGCGATTAGATCCCGTGCAAGAATCCACCCTCCTGTTTATTTTTATCGAAGAAATGGAATGGAATGCATCCTCGAACAAGCGTCGAGCACAAGATGCGCAATTGATGAATCGAGGCTTTCTTTTTGGTGCTCTTTCGAGTATTACACCCGAGTATTTGACGAGAACAAAATAAAGGTAGATTTATATAGATGAATATTCATGCTCGCTTATGAATGTACAACCTATATTAAGACAAGTGGTATTTTTCGAACCAATTTCTCATCTACGGACAAGCTACTATTGCAACTATCCCGCAGTAATCGATAAACGATAAATTACGTCAAGCGCGGTTATTCTTATACCTCTCGAACGATAAAATCTCCGCAACCCGCAGGACATGCGAGAGCGAAACGCTGAAAAAGATCCTCTAAAAAGGTTACAACGACGCTGGTATAGCATCGTACTGTGTAGGCGAAGAAATCTCGAGAATGACTCTTCAGCCCTTAATTGGGCTGATCTTTTTGGAAATCGTGGAGGTGCTGCACTCGTAGACGTCGCGGCCCGTGCTAACTCGTCCACTTTAGCCACACGCGGCTTTTAGCGCCCCACGCGCGCGCGCACTCGTATCTTTCGCTCGAGTCTTGCGTAATGCGTTAGTGCATAATTAGGGAAGCGAGATGCACTTGCGCGTTTTCTTAGAAAATTGACTCTCCAGGCTTAAGGTCGCGCGAGAAGAGCCGCGGAGCAAAAGAACAAGAAATGCACAGAGAAAAAACGGCCCGCATGAATTACGCACTTCACGAGAATTTCTCTTCTTCGCTCTGCACTCCTCCTCTCTCCTTTCGGAGTTAGCCTCTTTCTAAATCCTCGTTATTTTTTATTTCGCTCTTTTTTGCTATTTCGAAAAAGAATTCTCGCGAAAGCTTTCCTAGGAGGATGTCTAAAAAGACTTGGGGGCGCTTTAATTTGCACGAACAAGTCGCAATTAACGCCGGTCGTACAGTTAAGCTCGTTTCTCTGCATATTATATACGTCTACTACTCTGGTATACTTTGCTCGAAATTGAAAAAAGCCTTTATCTATTTACTCACGGTGATTCTTTTCAAGGTTAATGTAGCTGCTAAATTCTCTTTTGGTTTTTGCATTTTGCTCAAATCGAGAATGACCCCTTTGAGGATAATGGCATTTCAATCGTCAACATATTTGCAATAAAAAAGTAAGTACAATAAACTAGGAATAATCATTTTAAAATTGAAATGTATAGAATAAAATAGATAGCAAACAAAATCCTATAGAGATTTGAAAATAAATTATATGACTGGGGCGTGATTTTCCTTGATTAGAAATAAAGAAAAATTGAAAATAATGGCATCTTAATAAATTAATTTCTTTTATTTTCTCTTGAAACAATATTTCAATAAACAATACTTAGAATTGAATTCATCATTTCCTTCGTAAACTGTTTCGAGCTTCGATAAAGTTTTGACCGTGCAGCTTATACGTGGAAGCATTTCTATTAAGTGGCAGGAAGTTTCTTCATAATAAAATTCTTTGCTTGCTTTATACCCAAGAAAAAAAAATGTCCAATGCGTTTTCGTAAAACACACCTTCTGGCAGAAATTGTAAAGTTTTTCAATAAAGGTAGGAAAAACTTTAAATCCCTCGCCGCTTGCAGACTTCATAAGTCTCTTCAAAAGCTTTTAACTGGTAATGAAGAATGTGGCCTTGAAGACTTTCAATACAAAAGAATACTTCGTCACTCGCAACAGACAAACTTTGCCGTGGTAAATTTAGTTTCTACACTTGCTATATACGCAAAATTTCTGTGTGGGAGAAAAAAACCTCTTGTTTACATAACAAGTCTGCATTACTCCCATTCTCTCTTGCTTTCCCTAGAAAATGCGTAGAAAACTTGGTTCGCTTCAGCTCGAAACTTTCGCGACTACAAAACAACTGCGGAAAAATATAGCGCACCAGGACAAACTCTCGGTAACAGCATTTTGATCTGAGTAATGAGGATCGGGATTCTCGCGGCCATCGTTCGAAGTTGACGAAATATACATGCAGGGCACGGATTATATCGACGATGCTGGTGCATAGAAATGTCATCGTTAAAGAATATCGCTCGGGTGAGTCGCCCGAAGGCGTAATCCAATTAGAAGCGCATTATGGAAAGTGCATATAACGACTGATTGCGCGCGTAAGACGTCACCAAAGCAGCAGCAGCAGCAAAGGTCGTCTTGGAGGAGCGCCGACGCACACAAAAGCTTTCTTCTTTGAGCTCTTCCGCAGGGAAGGGTCGTGGGAAACTCGCGAGTTGGCTCTCGTCCTTTACGTCGATTCTATTAACGGAAGGGGAGGAGCGATTGAACATTTTTCATTAATCTCCGCTCTTTGATGGGTTTCGTTAGCGAATTTTGTTTGTGCGCTGATCCGATCAATTTCGAGGGCGGGCGAATGCTTATCATCCGATTTGCTGCGAGCGCTTTATTTGGAATTTATTTATCATGACATTCATCAATTTTATAACAGTTACTTATTTTGAAATTTACAAATTAACATATTTCTGAAGCTCAAGAACTATTCTGTGATGGAAAATTCCAAATTCCTCAAATAATCCTTTATCGACCAAACTATAAGAGTTTTTGAAAGGATATTACCCACTTCGTGTCAGTGTGCACCTCTATTTCAGACTGATTTAAGATCTGGTGAGGCGTGAAAATCATCATAATAGCAATCTAGAGGAATTTCGCCGCATTGCTGACACGTTTGTCGCCGCCGCTGCGAAAATTATTCAGGCATATAAATTGAGCCTGAGGACGTATTATTTCCTCCAAAAATACTGAACTACTCGCCCCAATAGATATATAAGCTTCTCGGTGCGAAGACAAGCGCGCGAATGGGAAAAAGAGGAAAAGGGAGAGAGAGTGAGAGAGAAAGGGAAGTGAAGTGAAACAGAGTGGAGAGAGAGTTAGAAACGGCAAAAGGGTAAATGCGGCAACGAGCTTTGAACCCAGCGAGTCTGCTCTCAGCGAGTCTATATCTACTTGTTCAAGCAAGTCTATTGTGACAGAAAACTGCAATAGGAAATAAAGTAAAGTAAAGCCATATATACATATAAATGGAAAATACGAAATTCGAATCGAGTGTATGCACATATATCTGTGTGTTTGAGCTATTTCACTCCAAGCCAAACAAGCTTGCGAACCGAGAATGACACAGTTCATGTTCAAGTGGTACACAAGTTTACTGTAATTTCTTTACAAAAAAAATCGAAATTATGTGCAATATATGCTCATATCTTAATAGAATTTATAATTTAAAAAGACTGACATTTCCAAAATATTGAAAAAATACATTGGATTAAATATTTTGTTCAAAATAAGTATCTTGCGATATCCCGACCGTATCTACCTTCGCGTGCTTAATATGGCGCAGAATACTTTTATCGGTACATTTTTTAACATCTTCCTTTTAGTACAGAGGTCGATAAGTTTTAAATTAAAGCTTTTTCACGTTCCTTAAAATGGTATGGGTATCAAAGGCTTTTCTTAAGGGCGGAATTCCTCTGTGCCGTTGGCATCCTCCTCAGTTTAATACAAAGTCAAAGTAATGCGTATGTGGAGGTCTCGTGTTTTTTTTAAACTATCATTGAAAATACAGTGGACTGCTTAAGTAAAACTAAAAGGTTTAATGCTTTTTCACATGAACTCATTAAAGAATAAACCTAATGTGTAATGAAGATATGAAAAGTTAACTTAATCGATAGGGCGATAACAATATACGTAACAATTGTTAAAATAAAGTTTGTTGAACCCTGAAAAATTGAGAGATATAAGAGTAAGTTTTCCAGTCTAAATAAAATAGAGCAAAGGGAAAGGGCCTTAGCTTAGCGGCAAATTATCCGGATATCGATCACTGCAGAGAGAAACTCACGCTCAAACTTCGAAGACAAGTCGATTTGATACTCTCGAGTTAATCGAGTCCGAGGAGGAAATGAGGGGAACAATTACCTCTCTATCGAGAGGCTTATCGAGAACTTTAACCGATATTCTTATTTTCATTATAACTATTCTAACTTCCGGCTAAATTAATACCTACGCCATATATCAGTCCAACAATCTAAGATGAAACTCGAGCGGTTTGTCAATAAAAATTAAATTTTAACAAATTTCTACTCGGTCCTGGCTGAATAATTTGTTCATAGTTGAAAGTGTTTGTAAATTTAGAAGATAAGGAGTAGCTCCCATAAAAATTAATAGTCAATTACAGCTTAATATATATTTGAATCATTCCAAAATAATCAATCAAATTCCACTTAAAATTTAATCGAAAGTAATGGATGATAAAGTACTCCATTTCTGTAATATATATCACGGTAATTCTATTATGAGCCACTCGCGTGTACTCAATGAGATCGACGAAAGCTAAAGCCAGATTTTGTACCACCCTTAAAAATGATCCTATCATAATAAATTAAACAATCCCTTTCTTCAAACAGTCGATAATGGCAAAGTATAATATACAAATCACTCATCTCCACGAGACATCCCTAGGCCTGAGAAATTCATTAAGTTTTTCGCGGGCGTACGGTGACACCTCTCCCCCCCCCCCCCCC
>UELV01174654.1:0-54506 GCA_900490015.1 Megastigmus stigmatizans | reverse complement strand
GGGAGCATAAATAGAGCGACGTTAAAAAAAGATAAAAAAAAAAAAACATCTCACTGGATGAAATTATCTAAAAGCTATTTTGTCATGCCACGATCAAAAAGTAAAAGATTATCATCACGGTAACTCTGCCTGATCATTTAAGATTCTCGCCATGATATTTTGTTAATTGAACTAAAATTTAAAATAACTAGCACCGATAAACGTTGATGCCCGTAAGAAAATTGACTAAAAGATTACACAGGGTCACAAAGTAAAATCAAAATGGACAATCTCTGAGCTCAGTTGATCTATAAGTTTTTGGGGTCGCTGATCACGATCCCCGTGTCCATATGACCCCATCACGTCTAGATCAAGATCAAGCGAAGGTTAAACACGTTAATTCGTATGATATAATTTTTTTGACCCCGAATTCTGAAAGAACAAGAAATTTCACGTCCAGATAGACTTTGACCTTTTAGTTCAAGTGACCTCTGCGGTCATTTGCAGGTCATCTAGAATCCGGGGTCAAAAAAATTTTATCATTCGAATTAACATGTTTGACCTTCCTTTGACCTTCACCCAGACTTACTGGGATCATATGGACCTCGGCATCGTGGTCAGCGACCCCAAAAACATAAAAGTCCAGCCTCCAGAGGTCACTTTGACTAAAAGCTCAAAGCCTATTTGGATATGAAATTTCCAGTTCTTTAAGAATCAGGGGTCAAAAAAATTATATCATTCTCTACCTCCATTTCACTTTGTGGCCCTGTGTTATCAATAGACATCATCGAAGTAAACGATGATCGTAATTGAAGCTCATTGATAGCAGGAATAAAAAAGTGTGAAAATCGAGTCTGTGCAGACATCGAATCCAGTCCTACAAAATATATATTCATCCCCTTCACCCAATCACCTCACACCTCAGTTCACAGTCCTCACATAATAAAGTAAAGCGTGTATACGACCATAAAATACATCATGGAACTTGTGCTTCTGGGAACTCAGGTGCGAGTGACCGGCTTGGTGACCACTCTGGTGAACGTGACGGGCGGACACGGTGGGGGTTGCAGCCACGGTGCAGGCACCAGTGGCCACGTCGGTGGCAGTTCCGCCGACGTGAGAAGGAGCAGCGGTACGCCCAAGGTGAGTCCGCCTACCCAAGCTAAACTCTCGACGAGCGCGAGATCGATATCCCAAGGAAGGAAGCTTATTAGATACATCTTTTCTTGAAATACGGGCACGAGATATAGAAGTACGAATGTAGGTCGTGTTGCTTCACTTTATCAGAACGTTATCTTACCTCCGTATTCGAGAGACGAATGATCAAGCGAGTGATTTTCTGTCCCCCTTTTTTGTCAAATGAACACTGTAATTTTGGTAAGCGAATGGGGCCTTGTCGTATATTGTGTAAATTGTAGCGTTCGATTGCAGGGGGGAGGGGGAGAGGTTTTTCGGACTACGCGACTGTCCTGAATCCCGATGTGCACACGAAATGCTTTTTCAGCAATCCCAGTTCGACGTAACTATCTGAAAAGCAATCAATGTTTTAGAGAGTAATCCTGCGGTAAGTGATAAAACCCAAGTGGATTTCTACTTGGTGGAAACTAGACTCGGGATCTAATCTTCTCGGACTCTCACGGATATTCTCTGCTGTTATTTATAAGAGGCTTTAATTGCCGCTTACATCTAACTATACAAGACCAAACTGAATTACAGACAATATTCATGGCCAAGCTAGTTTATACTAAGATTTACTGACAAAGCGCAACATGCATCTTACCATATTTGACAAAAGTCTTTATCAAGACGTCGTGAAAAGCGTCTAAAACCTACACATATAAGCTAAATGCAATCAACGTTTAATCTCAATGAAAATTCAGTCGATCCCCTCCGAGAATGGTATAAACATAAGCAAAACAGAAATGGCTTGAGCTCGGAAGAGAAAAAGAAACACGCATATATGCTACCCACGTAAAAAAAAGCTTTGGCCTCTTTCGGTATTTCAGAGGGTCGGCGCGATCGAAGAGCACAGGAAGATGAGAAATTATCTGCGGCGAATAGAGCGAGACGGCGTGCAGAGGGTGAAAATGTTTCTAGTCATCACCGCGGCCTACGTCATCTTCTGGGGGCCTCTTTTCTTCGTCACTCTTGTTCATCATCCGGCGATTGGAAACACCACGGGATACGAGGTGAGTTGGCTTAAAGAGCTTCTTTCCCTTGCTCCTTGATAGCGTAGATTGAAAAATACTTCTATCCAATTTGTATGTATTACCGCTTAATAAACCTTGATTCTGGTAAAAAGAAACATCGTTTACTTGTCTTGTATAACGACGTGAGTATACTTATTTAGAGGTTTTAGATAAGCATTTCGGTCTTACAAGTGATAAACAGATTCTAGTTATAAGAAGCGATATTAAAGTTGAAATGTATACAACACCTCGCGCTCAAAGAATCCAAGTTATAAAATTTGCTCAGAGTAGCATATACCTATCGGTATTCAAGTAAATGCATTCGCTTACGTAATACTGATATACTATCTACATTCGCTATTCTTTCCAACGTATCTATAGTCTATCAAAGCTGTCGAGTTCAATTACAGATTGCAGATTTTGTTGTTTAGTAATAGTAAAATATTCGTTAGAAATTTCGAACTTCCGAAATATATTTAGCTATGCGAAATGAAGACTAATAATCAAATAGTTCTCAAAATATATAAAAAGTAAGTGAAATATAGCAAACTAAAAACAGTGAATTTCTGGTACCTAAGAGGGAAAAATCCTTCAATTTTTTCTGTTAAAAATAAAGTATCCAAGCGCTGACTGGCGCAGTGAGCCTGAATAAATTATTTCAATTTCAAATCGAGAATACCAATATCTGCAAAGTCATAACTTCTAACAGAGAACATATATCCGGACTCTAATTTATAGTATAAAGAGCAGCTTTGGTCATTGCGAAAGTATTCTTGATACGAGCTCTTATGCATTTCAAAATATATTGTCCAGCATGAAGATGAAAAAGACGCTCAATTTGTCTGTAGACGCGCGCGCGATTAGGTGCCGAGGTTAAGCGAAACTGTGTCACGTCGTTGACGAGTAACGAGTTTTGTGAATTTCACACGGTGTGAGAGCATCTCTCCGTCGACTTTGCAGAAGCCTATTAGAAGATCGAGCGAGCGATACTACTTTCGCAGACTCGCCAATTCCATCTTCCTTTTTACAACGGAATCCCTACCGTGTACATAGTAGCGACTTTCGCAGACTCGCCGCGAAATAAGATCAGTATAGCTCTCGCATCAGACCTGCGGAGTTGACGTAAAATCCTGAAAGGTTCATCTTATTTATTTCTCCGACTTATCTTAAAAGGTACGGGAATCGAGCGCCGGGATTTCCGTGCAAGCGTAAAATATTTTACGGGGTCCAGGGCGTTGAGACAAAGGGCATGGCGGAAATACGATAACGAAGACACTCGTAGCCGATTATATGATTTACATACAAACGAACCGCGGGAAGCAGCGTAAACGAACCTTTACCGAATGCTCCAGCGGTATTTCTGACACGTGGTAAGGAGCTATGCAAATCAAGAGGTGCGCGCAATTTACATTTTACTCCAGGGTTCGGCGAATGTCGGCTACACACGCGGAGAACGAAAAATCTTTAATTAATCAGAATATGCTTGCTCGCCTTAGACTCGGTGGAATTCAACGGGAAATTTGGTGTGTTTAACGTTGATTAACACTTTAAATTACTTTCAATTGCCTTGTACAAGCAGATACGTGAAACTCGATCAATGACAATGCGTCAAGGTCGCAACGGAATACCAAGCAGTAAATAACATCCTAACCGCGTTTTGCGCCAAACAATTTTTCCACAGCTGAGAAAAATAATAAAATAGCCAGGCACTTGAATCACGGGGTGGATAGGTATGCGAGAGCAACATCCCTGGAATCTCTCAAAGCGGCTATAAACAGCCTTCCGAAGGCGAATTTGATGGACGACCATGCAAGAGGCGATTGGCGCGAAACCATTCCAAGACCTCTACAGAGAAAGACCGAGAGAGAGAGAGAGAGAGAGAGAGAGAGAGAGAGAGAAGAGAAGAGAAGCGCGTCTGGGTCACTCCGCAGGAGTTTCAGCCCCGCGCGAACGGCTGGAACGCGGCCGCTTGAATGGATGGGAAAAGTTGGGGGAGAGTCTCTGTGTGTGAGCTTGTCGATTCGTGCGGCGCACGAATAACCGAAAACACGATTGGGAGAGAGAGCGAGAGAGAAAGAGGAAGGAAGGAATCGCGCGCGCGCCTTTGAGTTCGTGTGTGCATGCGTCGCAGCTCCAATAAATTCCACTGCATGCGCGAGGCAAATTTATGCTCGGCTGTGTGCTCCGACTATCGAAAGAAGCCCGTCTGTATAGTGTATGTGTGAGGTTGAAAAAAGGTGGAAAGTTGCACTAGCCAAGGCCGTAATCGAATTTTTCCTCGTGTATGCGGGCGGGCGAAAAAGAGTTGCCTCCGATTTGGTTTCGATATCCGCGTGCAACGCATCATTTCTGCTGACGATACATTTCTCAATTTGTGTCGGAGTTTTTGCTTCGGATCGCGACTGATAAACTAATAACGCGTGTTGGCGTTTCTCCGTTTACAGTAGGTAGAAAAAAGTGGAAAGGGATAATTTAGTGTACTTTCGAAAAATGTAATTTATTCTTCTAGAAGGACTGGCGAATCGTTATGGCTAAAGTTTAAGTCGCATGTTTAACAGATTCGATCCAAGTGCAAGATAGTACTTTCATAAAACATTTTTCAGATAAATGAATTCTCGTTGGGGCTTCGCCTTCACGAAAAAATAAAAGACCTTTTTATCGATTTAATACATAAATTGTGCATTTAAAATTAAATAACAAAAGATATATAATGTGATGCTTTCGTTTGTACGTCATTAAGAGACAATGAGAAAAGAACAATTCGTTTTGACAACTGCGATCAACATCGCTTCGCAACACTTTTCGACTTTTTTTATTGAAAAAAAAATTACGTTGTAGTAACCCAACGTCCACGAATAGCCTGTTTGCTTGTCGTACCATAACCTCCGCTTTTATCGATTTCGGTGGGGAGAAATCTACATTCCAGAAAAACTTTCTCCTCCGTGTACGCGGCCATGCAATTATATATACATATATAACTAAATAAATACTGTAACGCAACAGTTGGCTATATACCTTTAGTAATGTACTTTGAATAAATTTGAACTCGGCTAGAAAATTTTTGAATAAATTATTCAAATTTGTAGCAATAAAATAATTCTTTTCCATTTGCATATCGAAACATGTTTCAGATTTAAAAAAAAAAAGACCAAAGTTTGAAAGTTTGCAACTTTATTTGAAATGAGAATATTGAAAAATTAGGATAAATATTTTAAACTAAAGTCTTTAAATAAATATGAAATGCGGTTGTGTTACGAGTCAATTTTTCTTTTATTGATGTTCGGCGACGACGTTTCGGCGATTGTTTCATCGCCCTTTTCCAGTCTACATTGTTTATTAATACATATCATATAAGTTTAAATTTTTCAAATTACACAATTACAAACATATTACATATAATTTCATTTAAGTACCTTATTGTCGTAATTAATCATTATTCGTCACTACATTCCAATTTTTACTTCATAGGGCTCTATTTCTAATTAAAATATATAAAGGTAACATAAGTGAGTTTTTTGAATTATTGTACTTTGCGTACTCGAAGTTAAAGAAAGTAGCCTGTGCTCTCCAAATAGAACTTATTTAAAAATAGTATATAGTACACAGTATTGTGGCAATTGATTTAATGATAATAATTAGAATATCGATATTACCGACCAGTATTAATTACATAGTATTATCAGCATATCAGAATATAGATTTAAATTTTGATTCTGGTCAATATATGGTTAACTGCTGTGATATAAACAGAAGACTGATTTTTCAATGTTTTTATTCTTGTTTAATGTAGTGCCGTCCCATATACTTTTTTGTTTTTGTCCTTATACAATTTATATAATAAAATGGTTATGAATAAGTTTTTAATATCAGTGACTAAGTTCAGAAAAAGGAGGCCACAAGGTAGGAAAAGATTCGCTGCTTTCTTTTACTTCTGCAAAGTACAATAATTCAAAAAACTCACTTATGTCACCTTTGTATATTTTAATTAGAAATAGAGCCCTATGAAGTAAAAATTGGAATGTAGTGACGAATAATGATTAATTACGACAATAAGGTACTTAAATGAAATTATATGTTATATATTTGTAATTGTGTAATTTGAAAAATTTAAACTTATGTGATATAATTCTGGAAAAGGGCGATAAAACCATTGCGGAAACGTCGTCGCCGAACATCAATAAAAGAAAAATTAACTCTTAACACAACCTTCATAACATTTCATATTTATTTGAATATGCAAAGTAACGAGTGATTTGAAGGATGTATAAAGCCTTTAAACTTTGAAATGCTATATTAGAAATGTCGATAATTTAGTGCAAAAAAAAGATGAATAGGGTTAAAAAAAAGTTGATAAAAATCATCCATTCTTCCTGACTCAACCTAGTAAGTTTGGGAGCAATCCTACTTCTAGAGCGGAAAATTCTTAATTATACTAAAAATAAAAAAATCTCGCAACACCGAAAGTCCATCAACGCCGACTGCATTTTCTCACGCAAGGGTTTCCCTCCCTATGTAAACCGCAAAAAGTCATAAATAACCCAAAGAAATGGTGAAAAAAAGAAGAAAAATGAGCGACAGATAGATACATGGATAGAGAGAGTGAGAGAGAGGGAGAGAGAATGAGCAGATATAGGGAAGTTTCCGGTCAGGGCTTATAGACTGCCGCGCGCCAATATACACACAACTGCACGCCTTTATATATTTGCACGTGGCATCGGATCCGGTCCGACGAATAATTAACGACTCGTACAGTGCTGGTGGTGACAAATAACGCGATTATTAGCACGGGTTCCTTCCCGAAAATGCCCCGAATCACATAAATTAATTTCGCTGCGTCTACGCGTGCACATGTCTCATAATCAGTTTGGGCACACGAGTAATTTAAAAAGGGAGATTATGTAGTTGAGTTTATGTGAAAATTCGGCCCGAGGGAGAACTCCAGAGACGCGGACAAAGTGAAAGTTCGGCCGGTGTATACGGCGAGTAGTACAGGCAAATATTATGGTCGGCGGCCAGACTTTGAGATCCCATTAGGCCGGCCTAATTCCGGTGGCGCTGCACCGCAGTTAGTCAATTGGTTTTCGGGTTATTAGTGTCGCGCCATAGAGTACGGCTATAGCTCGCCAAGTAAATCTCGTGTTTTAAGAAATTACAACCACCTCGAGTTATTTTGCGAAATAATTGTTTATAACAAATCTTCGTGGTATATAATATATAAGTTGAAATGTTTTATTTGCAATTTGCAAAAAGACTAATAGATATTTCCTAATTGAACATATCTCATTTTGTTCTTCTTGAAAAAAACACATCGATTTATTACTGACGTTTTTTCGTTCAGACCAACAGGAGCCGAGATAACTGCATAAAATTGCTAAATTTTGCAATTATTAATGGTTATGCATTTTTTAAACAAAGTTGCTTCAATCACTTTATACTATATCAAAGTTGATACTCGTAATCTACGTCCTCGAATTAATAAATAGGCACTGTAATATCTCAGATTAGAATTATTTTGATGAAAAAGTCTGAAGCACCGGGACTAAAGTTAGATGCCACGTCTTTTCGCGCGCAGTTACACGTTTTGGTGGCTGCGGGTTGGTGATTGTTGATGCGAATCAAAGGGTTTGTCGTTGTGTCTGTCAGTGGACTGTACTTGTTCACGAGCTGAGTATTGTATTCAAAATTTACTTTCATAACCTCGCATGTTGGAGACCTATAATAGCATATTAAGCTGCATAATGTTGTTTTTAAATTATATATTTTTTTTAATTTTACGCAATCCTTTGGAATTCACTTTAAGGGGTTTTGTTATTCTCGTTCGGATTATTACTAATTGATTGATCTCATATTCGTTGGGCTCATTTTGAATAAATTATAAATAGACAATAAAAATACAAAGCAAACACACTAAGAAATATTTTCAAGTGTATGCAGCACTTTATAATATTATGTAGATTTCACCGCTTGATACATTGTCATTGTAGTGGTGAATAGAAACGCGGTGTAGCTGTAGCACCAATAGTCAGTCTTAGACAGTTAGGAGAAACCGCACGCCCGAGGAAGACAGATAAGTAAATTCGTCTGGGGCTCGGTCGGACAGCCGCAAACGGAATGCTATAGTGATGCCACTGCGGCTATTTAGCTAAGGCTAACCTCATAGTGATTTTGAAAGCTGGTAAACCCCTTATTTAATGGAATTGGATACATTTTTAGACGACACATAATTTATAACTGCTGAATGGAATTTCTAAGAACAAAATTCGCTTTTTAGTATACATATAATTGTACTAAAATAAACTCGAGAGCCTATACCATTCGGTCGGTTTAACTTTCCTAGTATAACATTTTAACTCCCGAGGAATTTCCCAATGAAAATCCAAAGAACGTGTCGAAAAGACCGATCGATATTCGACGAAAATCTGTCACAATTCCTGCCAAAAATCAAATTATCATGACATGGGTAAAACTGAGGATAATCGACAGGTTACGCTGCACATCGCGTACGTGCACGCGTTCGTGAACCCGACGCTGTTCCTGACGCTGCACCGCGGGCTGCGCCAGGGCATGACGGACGTCTGCTGCGGCTGCTGCGAGGGTTTCGCTCGTTGGATACTGGGCGCGAATGCCCCGAGCAGTCCGATGCAGCCGCCGAGGTACGAGCCGCCCATGAGGATGCCCGGCACGCCCGAGTTGCCCTTCGTCGCCCAGCCGGCGACCTCCTGCGACCTCAGCGACGTGGCCCTACTCAAGCCACCCTTGCCCGCTCAGCCCAAGCATCATCTCATGGTGAGTTCAGAGAGAGAGAGAGGAAGAGAGAAAAAGTTTTTGGTTGGGGCAAAGGTATAGAGATCGAACTCGGGGAGGGGGAAAAAAGCAGGTGAGGATTGACCGCTTTTTTGGGAGAATGGAGAGTGACTGGCGAGTGCCGCGGGTCGACTAATGCGATATACTCGCTTCTCTGTTTACTTGTCATTCTCGAGCTTCAAGATGTTTGTACGAGTGATATTTTCGTGTCGACGGGGTATCCGCGATCGATTGGGTTTCGCAAAAATAACCTTGATTCAGTGTGGGAGAACACGATGTTTTCTCAGTGTTTTTAGATAAACGATATACCGAATAAAATAGTTTTAAGTTTACTTTTTTTTTTATCTGAAAGGTAGATGTGGCATTATAGTAAAGACTATAACTAAAGTAGAACAGGGGATAGCGGGGTAAATCGACTTAACTTTTTTAAATACAAACCAGAAAGTATATTCATTACTTCACTTTAAAATAAAAACTGAACGATATAAATTGCATTAACGAATAATAAAAACACTCTAAATGAGCATATTTACAAATGATTGATTTTGTCTATATACGAATTCTCTTATCAAAGCACTAGTTTTTTCTCTCTGTGTGTATTATTTATTTGTTTTTACCCTACTCTCCCTACTTCTTGCTTGTATACCGAAAGTTAAAATGATCAGCATTAATAAAACTCTATCCTTTCTCAACTCACTTCGCTATATTCCTTCTAGCTACGTTAACCTAAGGCAGTTTACAGTTTATGAAAGATGGAGTCATTAATATGTTTGACATCAAAAGAATAATAGGTATTTAAATATATTATAAACTTTAATCATTACTTTAGATTGCTTATCATTAATAGCGGTCATGAGCATATTGTATACATCTAGATGTATGACACGTCATGGATGACAATGTTTCTAGGTACGGTATTTGAGCATCGCATACTCGTTCGTAATTCCTTTTTCAAAGTATACTCATTTTCTTCATCAAAGTTGATTTTTGTTCACAGTAGTTTGATGGATCTTACTTATTGCTTAAGCACTCGTAGAAAAAATTATTTAATAGTTACCTTTTTAACAATAAAATTTAATTTTCATTGAGAGACAACGATATAAAGGCACTAATTTCATTGGCTGTGCACTTTAATAAGTATATTTTGCAGATATAATTATTTAATCATAATTATTTTTCATTTACTATTCGCAACTAAATATCAGATAAAAGCGTGTCTTTTTTGGTTTAATTATCTTTAACACCTTTCCGAGTTTGATGAAAATTTCCTATCACGGAGGTAAGACCTCGTTAGTTCGTGATCGACAGACGATCGCTAAAACTCATCTAAACTTTCATGTATAGGTGTATGTACTTTTGATACATTCCAGGAAACAGGGAAAAAAGTAAACTTTGTACTTAATATAAATTGTATACGCGCTGTAGTCTATACGATTCTAATAATCTGATTAACTGCATAGGAAAGGTGCAGTATAATTACGATTTTAGTGCACTTTATTACACACAAATTACGTTATTTAATTAAATTATTATATTTGATCCAAAAGAGGTCTTATATACTATCCCTAATTATAGTTTATTTTATTTTTATCCACTCTTTATTCATAAAATTTCCTTAGAAATTAATTTAAATTTAATTCCCTACCAAAATAAATTATCCTAAAAGGATGTCATAATTCAATAGAACATAATTCAATAGAACATAAATTATAATAAAAAATAAGGAGATTCAGGGTAATATGCCATTTAAATCTTCAATTTTTAAAAATCTTTTTACAATAATCGCTTAGATGCAGAGATCAAATGAATCATGATTATGCTTATTTTGAAAGTTATAATCACACGTCATTTTATATGGTGTGGCATAGTACCACGAGCCACCTTATGTTTATTCATAATGAAATTGTGAATGTGATGAATATTACTTTAAACTTATTATGATACCTTCTCTTTTTAAATTACTTTTAAATGAAATGCATATCTACTGAAAACATTGTAGATAGTTATTATAGTAAACTTTTAGTAAAACTAACTAAAATTAAATAGACATATTAATATTATTTCTTTGTATGCTTCGTAAATTATGTATTTCCGGAAGCACTATGAAAACAAAATATAGAATCGTATATCTTTTTTATTTAATTCTGTTATATGCCTTTTAAGTTTGAGCTTATCTTATTTCAAACTTTATAATTCTCAAAACATTTATTTTTTCAAAAGGCATGGTAAGCATTGACGAAAAATAGTTTTGAGTAGAAGATTATGTATACTTAGTAGACCAAATTTAAACATTGTTAAGTGAAGCATGCGTAAGTTACTAAATAAAATTATTCAACTTCTATCAACATTTTTATTCAATCGCATAGGAATATATTTTTTTCTGATTCCATGCAGCTGAATTAATTTAACTAAATTTTTAAATCACAAAAGATAAATAGAAGCACATTTTTAGGAATTCATTATAAGTCGAATTATTTTATCTTTTACATAATATTTTCCTATAACGAAGAAGCTACATCAAAGAAATACAAGCAATTAATCAATCTTTGGAGCAATAGACTTGCGCTATCCGATTTAGGGCAGAACCTTTATCAGTCATTTCGTGGAAGATCAAGTGCTTATTATATTTTTTGACATAGAGAAAATAGTATAAGAAATTGATTAATGTCCCTTCATATTAACTATGAATAGGATCATGTGTAAAAAGAGAGAGGTGTAATTAACATCGATAAATAAGTTTTACACAAAGGAGGTACTTTATATAGATTCGGAGAGCTGTGCATAATTTTATATTTAAAATAAGTCAATGTACATATTATTTTATTATAAACCTTATCAAAATTTCTAAATAATAAATCTTTTATTAACTTTGATTTTAATAATCTGATGGCATATTTCAATTTTGTCTAAAGCAGAAATCAAACAATTCAAGGATCAGTATATTATATCCTATATTCCTGTTTTCTTCCAAAGCAGATAATGATCATAAATCATGTAGTACGCAATTCAAAATATATCATTCTGCTTCTATAGCCGTTTTCACAATTTTTAAATTGCATAAAACTGCTAATGCGTATTCATTTAAGTACAATCATATTTTCTTAGACACGCAAACCATTGGCATTTTGAAATCAATAATACACAACATTCTCAGTATTTAATAATCGATATAATATTGCTAAATTTTGCAACAAACAGCTACAAGCGATCACTCCACACATCAGCGCGAGTTCCAAACGATCGATTAACGAAAAACTCTTTGTTCTATCCTCCCAGGGCGAAGCGCCTGATCCGTGGAGCATCACATCTCGGGCGAAGAGCACAACGAGCCTCTACGAGGAGGAGCTGTCGCGGCGGCCCAGCCTACTGTTGCCGCCGCCGCCTGAGCTGAACGACCTGCAGTCGACAATCAGTCCAACGAGCAGCGATATACCGAGCGAGTAAGAGGCGCCACACCAGCTGCGAGTAGAGCGAGAGAGAGAGAGGGAGAGCAAGAGCGAGAGCGAAACCTGTCGCAGACAACGAAGAGACCAACGATGGCTCGTTGGTATATATATCGGAGACCATAAAGCCGGACTCATCGAACGCACTAAGTGAAGAGAGGAGACGAATAATTAACGACGCAGTCGCTCTTCTAAGTACCTGTTAAGTAACGGACCCGATTACTGATATCCTCCGCCTGCTATTTAAGCTTACAGAGGAGTACTTAGCGCATGCGTTCTAGGGAAGATATTATATACATATAATTTAGAATTGGGGAGATAATATGATTCAAGATTTTGGGTTGGATTAGGTTTCCTTTATTCTTCGAAAATACTTAGGATTTTTGTACAATTTTTTTAACAGATATGCTCTGGGTGGCTTATGTTCTGGCGTTTAGTTAAAAAAATATCAACTTTTTCAATTGCCACTTCAGTCATCGAGTTGTCAACTTTTTTGTGTAAATATTTACGAAAGTTTCAAGTGATTTTGAATTATTCTTTATAATGAATCAGAAAATGAGCGGATTCGGTATCAAGCAAAACACTTCAAAATTAAAGGTTATAATGAAACTGAAACAGAAATGATCGATGTAGCAAAATTTAAATACTTGAATATTCAAACATTCGAACAATTTGCATACATTACACTAAAATTTCATAAATTACTTTAAGCTTTCATAATATTACAAATAATATTACAACCCAAGTGGATGGAGAACAAAAAGCTTAAGACCTAAAAATTTTGAATGCTTACTAAAATAAGGTAAAAATGTATCGATTTTGATGATAACCATTAGAACAAAAAAAAACAAGAATCAGTAATTGACTATAAACATTGCGGATATAAACCATCCTGAACATATAACTTTAAGATATTTCTGCTCGGATATACAACATTCGAACAAGCCTATCTATAAATTTTTTGCCCCTTCTTCTGCTAGGAACTCCTCAAGTAATTGTAATGAGTTTTAAGATCACAAAATTAAATTTATGTGAATTACGAAATAAACTTTTTCGAGTGCCAATGGATTTTAAACACGTACTTTTAAATTGATGATAATACTTCGCATACCCTCAGGATGCATAGATGCAATTAGATTAATGTATAATAATTGACAACAGAATGAGTTCATTCAAATTCAAACATGAAACTAAAAAATATAACTTTTTGGTGGAAAATATGTATGTAAATGTAAATGTAAATGTAAACTTTTGGATAAACGTATATATATATATATATCTCCTATCGACTTTACGATTGAGTGAAAATTAGAATTTTCTTAAAATAATTTAAAAAAGGTTATTTTTTTAATTTGTCTGAAAACAGAAAATGCAGCTTTTAAAAATACTATAATAAATAATAATAAATAAAGCTTATTCTTTGAGTTGGCTCTGATTACTCTTGCTGTAAAATATGATAATTACAATGTACACTGAAATAAATTTACGAAATTCATCTAAATATTTATTTCAATAGTACTGGGAAACAATGGATTTATAAAAATATACTTTATTCACAAGATAAGTCTAATCATTGAAGGGGATATGTCTTCTAGTACTAATGAAGCCAATATTTTATGAACTCAGTAGATATATTTTAGTGCATATTCTGCACATATCAGAATCACAAAATAATAAGAATTATTTGAAAAAATATATGATACAATTATTAAACCTATAATCGAGTAAGATATGTGCAAAAAAAGCACAAATGTATCTTCCATGAGCACTCGAAAGACTATGCCACATTGATATAAAAAACTTCCATTGAAACAAATCTTTGCAGACTGAAATATACACATACATAACGCATGTCGTCGATATTTACAGTATAGTTTCATTTTAAACTCATTGACGAATTTATTAGAGGACGGTATTGATCTGGGATACTTTTTTATTGTGCTAATTATTCTGTTACCATAAGAAAATGTATACTGTTAACGCATTTCTAGTTGTGCTATTTTCTATATACGAAAGATATGAAGACGTTCGAAAATTCTTCGTAAAAATTGAACATCGATAGTATTTAGAGTCTAGCACTTATAAAACAAATATCTATGTACTACTATACTATACTCTATAAAAATATTTAAATTTATAAGAAATGAAAAGATTTATACCTGTACAGAAATGATACTTCGTTAATATAAGTTTTATTGACTGTGGAAAGTCGATATTTAATGTCAAAATGTTTTTCAAATTATTATTTCGAATAATCTTGACGAGTTGTGTTTCATTTCAATAATAATAAACTACACTGGAAAATTAAAAGTAACAGCAGAGTACGTATGATAATCCATTTAATAATATTGTATACATTTATAAGTACAATGTAAAATCTAATCGGTGTACTGGCATGAAACTTGACATTAAAATGCATAGTTCCTTTTAGTTTATTGAAAACGTATAAAAATGCAAATTCATAAATCTCAAAACACGAGATTGTACATAAATAGACTTTGTAACGTTGGATAAACAATAACTTCATAGGATTTTTTTCGCCGGAAAAAGTGCAATAAGAAGAGTAAGGAATTAATTTTACGTAATTTACGAATAATTATGTACTTATTGTTGAAAAAACGTTCTGTAAATATTATCAAAATTAGATAATTTTATATATAAGTAATCATTTATTATGTTAATAATGTATCATCTGCATTATTAATAATATTTTACAATGTTATAAGAATTTTATATTCTAATTGATCATGAAAAAGTAATTTACTTATCACTCAAATATTTACGAATGTTAACTTCAACTCATAATAAAATGAAAGAGCACTCGCAATCAGTAGGTTATAGTGTAAATGAAGTGTGTTAAGTCTTTGTGAGCCCATTTAGTTTTGAAGAAAAGTTACGGTTCGGCTGAAACAACGAAAAACTATTGCGATATTAAAATGTTTTTAAACTCAATTAAATATTAACTTGATCAAAATTAAAAAATAATTTTGAAATTGAATTTTTCATCTCATTTTTGCCTTACGATTAAATTATCTTAATTAAGTACAATTATTGTGATAAAGTAAAACTTTCAGTGTGTATATAAACCAGAAAGGAAGAAAAAACAAGCTTCATAATTAAAACTGGCTTAAAAAATGCACTAATGCAGTTTATAGGCTTATATATTAATGTTGGAAAGGAAAAAATTCGTAGTTTTTTAAATTAAAAGTACTAGAAAATACCCATATATTTAAATGCAATTTAAAAGCATAAAATCTAAAAGATGCTTTAATAAAACAAGATTCTAAAGTAAATGTAGAAGACGATTATAAAAAATACCTTCATAAATCAAGTCCGGCCGTGCTGTGTGTGAAAGTACACCAAAATAAACAGGTCTTGGTAAATCTAACGTAAATATTATTTTTCATGCACACAGACATAAACTGACAATTAGAAAAGGGATGGAAGAGATAAACGCAAGAGAAGGTATTGCATGTTGATTCTAAAACAGTCCGCCCATCACTGTATTGCGCGCAGGTTCTCGTCAATTAGCAATTAGCGAATTATTGTATGTGCCATTAAAATATATCGAATATTTACAATAGTGCATACTGTCCGAAAGGGAATACGTTGGAAAGAAATGGCGCTTTATAGCTTATTAACAGAGTTAAGTATCGCGCTATGAATGTATTAAAAATGTGGAATATTATAAGTTGTGCAGAACAAAGAACATCATTTATGCTTATTTTACGTCAAAATGATTCTTTGTTTTATAAAAATGTCTATATTCAAAAATAAGAGAATTTAAATTTTTTTTTAGATTCAATTCAATATATGAGTGTCAATTTTGAATACTGTACACCGTTTTTCATGTTTAACATTTTATCTAAGTTATGTTTTCCACCCTCAAAGATATTTTTAAATATATATTTTTTTATAAAATAATTCATGATGATTGAATCGATAACAGTATTATAAAGAATGTCTTGTGTCAAATAACTAGTCATTTTCAATATCCATGCGGAAAATAAAAAGACTAAATGTGTAATAAAATGAATATTAATTTAGATAAGTTCTCAGTTTGAATTGATATTTTATAGTAAACTGAGCATCGAATCATGTGAGAGGAACTTTCATAAAATAATTTAAAAATATTGCACTACTTTGATAAAGAAAATTATTTAAAAGATTACATAAACATTTATTTATTTTATATTTTCTTATAACGAATAATTAAATAATTATCACATGTCAAAAGCATATAGATATCCTTTTCATACTCATAAAGCATGGCCGATAACCTAGTAATATTAATAATAATTACATAAACAAATTGTGCCTAAAAATATTGAAATCTAAACCAAATGCATAAGTACTTAATAAAGCAAAAAAAACTTGTATTGTACTCGAACGACTTGGTATGATGTTTCCGTAGAATTTAGTGTAAGTCTTAATTATAGTAATATTGATAATTACGAATTTATTGTTAGGTACGAATGAGAGACTACGAACGACAGGAAAGATAATTTGAATCACTATATAATACATGTATAATAATAAAATGTATATATCACCGTATCCAAAATTTGTTATT
Organism: Megastigmus stigmatizans; assembly: GCA_900490015.1. Taxonomy (NCBI): domain Eukaryota; kingdom Metazoa; phylum Arthropoda; class Insecta; order Hymenoptera; family Megastigmidae; genus Megastigmus; species Megastigmus stigmatizans. The sequence goes on along the minus strand of UELV01174654.1, from coordinate 37,518 downwards.
GTTTTTAATTATATGTTTTTAACGCCCAAAATTTGGTATGCATTAGAAATTTCCAGTAAACGCACTTATCACTGATTCTCGGAAGAATGACAAACGTCCAGTGACGGACGCCAGAGGCAGAGGAAGCTTTTACCAATGTTAAACAGTAGCTTGCCACAGCAGCACTGCTAATTCGTCCCCGCATCGGTACGGAAATACGCATATAGTTTCTGACGCTTGCGATGTCGGGATGGGTGCGGCTCTTGAACAATTGTCTATTGAGCGCATCTGGGAACCCCTTGCGTTCTTCTCAAAGAAGTTCCCTCCTTCACAGCGGAAGTACAGTGCATACGATCGTGAGCTTACGGCCATACACGAAACTTTGAAATACTTCCCGTTCCTTGTGTAAGGCAGAGACTTTAAGATTTTAACAGATCATAAACCGCTTATTTATGCGTTCTTACAAAAATCAGATAAGGCGTCTCCATGTTAATCGCGTAAATTGTCCCTCATCGCTCAAATTGAGTACATTAAGGAGGTTCTAATAACGTAGGAAATCAAGCACGGGATTTTCTGGATTTGACAAGCTTAGTCGATATATATAGATATACAATCACCGTACATAACCTTCGCGTAAATTGACTTTTTAAAAGAAAAATCTCTTCTAACTCTCAGGACGTTCTACACACCTGGATCTCGCGCTAAGGTGCTGCCAAGGTTATCACCTCTGATCAGGTATTTCAATTCGAGTCTCGTTTTTTTTACGGTCCTTCTGTCCTTGATCGGTTGCCAGCGCATACGCACAACTGCGTATTACCCTGCGGCGAACGGGATTGTCGAGCGGTACCAAAAATAACGAAAAATATGTAGATGGCATTTTTTGACAGAGAATTATTTTTAGTTAAACTGGGATGTAGAACGCAATTCTATAGGAATTCGAGTGTTCACTCGCGACGTTGGGGAATTTTTCGAGTCTGCGCAGAGGATCTGCTTGCGGTTCGACGGAAGTACGTCGGAGACACGAAAACGGTTTAGGTCGTATCCTGCAGAGTAGTGTTGGGCTTTTAGAATTTCCATCGGGGAATTTCGCGCAGCAGCTCTACGACATAGAGAGCTTCATAGTGTTGATTTAATTAGGGTTATTGGTCATCGAACCAGTGTGGAGTAAGCTGATAGAAAGCGACCAACGATGAGAGTACCAAATCGCTACTCGCGGATTTGAAAATCCAAGAGTACTCAGCACCGACTGAGCATTTAATTTCTGATATCGTACACATATAGATGTGCAGCAAAAGTTAGCGCGTCACATGTCATTGAATAAAAACAATATCAATTGATATATGTAAATGCAATTACTAACCTGTTCAAATCCACCCAAAATCTCTGTGGTGTCCATCGCCGAGTTGACTGCAATTGATTGCAACTTCTGACCTGTCATCTGAGCCAGAACGCGTACAACACTACTTTTTCCACATCCAGATCCTCCCACCTACGATACATTAAATCACATTTAATATTCACATCGCACGTACAAAAAGTAATGTGCAAATATATCTTTATCAGTCCTTACAAGTATTGACATCCAATTCATTTTGACGCACTGAGCAAGGCTTCGTAGAGTTGACAATTGATCGCGAAGAAGTAACAAGTTTTGATCGTTAAAAATGCATGAATCAGTTCGTTGTAAAGATATGTCTCCAAAATATACATTTTCATCAGTAATGTGCAGTACTGATGATGCTGGAAGTTCATATTTTTTACTGGAGAAAATTTCGTAGTAAGTTTCCTTCACCTATGAACAATTCAAATTTTATGATTATAAGTAATCATTGTAGTTATATTTTACTCGCCTTTTTAAAAGTTTCCGATATAGAATTTCCAATAAAGAAAAATAAAACATTTTGGTACCCTTAATATTAAAAAATAGTTTAAAAAATTTTGATATTCACTGTACAGGAGTTAGAATAGTTGTACAATTGCCGAATTTTTAATAAAATTTCACGGCGTACCTTAAGCTTATCATCTTTGGTCCTCATTCTATCTATATAAATAAGCTCCACTGAACATCCAGGATTACAAATTATCTTCCCACTTTCATCTTTCTCAGCGGCAGCAATTGTCGACTCGCACCATCTGCTTACGTCTCGAAGATTCATTTCCCACGGAGATCCGTAAAATCCCCAGGAAATTCCTGCTTCAGCCGCAAGTCTTGAATTGAAATCAATCATTTTACCGATCACTTCTTCCTCTATTTCCGGAAACTGCGATGCTGCTATAAACTTCAAATCATTGTCCGTTAGAGCGTCTACGAAGACTTGCGTAAATCTGTTCAAAAATGATTTTGGCAGTCCTCGTCTCGCTCCACCTTGCCTCAATGGATTCTGACAGGCGAATAGCTTTGTTTCAGGTTTCACAGTGAATGTTTTTCCTAAATAAGTGGATAAGTAGTTTCATTTAACATTATTTCTTAACTATAATATTGAATTTTTCGATTCAAGCTTTTGAATGGAGTTGTAGTCTTTTGTAATAATTAACAAAAAATAACTAGAATCTTTCACTGTGATAATTAAATGCATACCTAATTCAGGAATATAGACTTCTCCTCGATGATCAAAGCAGGCGTTTAATCCCTCCAGAACTGACTGCGATGCCAAATTAAGCTCGTCCAAAAGAATCCAATGTCCAGCTTTTAATGCTCGTAAGAATGGACCGTCCCTCCAAGCAAACTGACCACCTTGACCACCTTCGACGGGAAGATCGGCTCCAAAAAGATCGGATACATCGGTTTGATCGCTCAAGTTTATTCGCAAGCATGTGTGGCCGGATGCTTTGGCAAGCGCTGAGACGAGACTAGTTTTTCCTACACCAGGGCTACCTTCTAACAGCACTGGTTTTCGGAGTTGAAGAGCACGTAAAAGTTTGAGAGTATTTTGCTGAGTAGTCGGTGCAAGGAAAGTAAAGGATGTCTTGCTTTCATCTTGCTTATTAGTGCCTTTTGGAATGAAGAAAGGGGAAATACCAAATACATCATTTGGAGTTTCTGGATCTACATCCATTGACTCTTCAGTAGCTGATCCTTTTAAAGCAGATGCTTGAGTATTTAGGAATGTAAAAGCGTTTTCTTTGAAAGCCTTTAGTTTCTCGGGGCTGAAATTATTGTATTTATATTATTATAATTAAAGTTCTCGATTTTTTTGTATCGAAAAGTACGATATGACTTTTAAAAAACAAATATACCACAGATCTCTTAGAATAAATATAATATCATTAAAAGCAATTGTCCTAACCATAATAAATATTTAAAAATTAAATTTATTTAACTAGGTCTAGAAGAAATCATCTACTTAACAATCATTCATAGATATATTTTTCGTACATACCTTTCCATACTGGTCAATCCAGAGCCTAAACTGTCAATGTACGTAAGACACGCCCCATGATAGTACGCATCGCATAGACCCAAATTAAGCGTTTCTTTTTTCTTTGAGCAAACATTTATGAAGTTCACCCAACTCATAATATCTCTAATACTGACAGTAAATCTTTTTCCAACATCTGACGTAGATAGCCATTCAACAAAGTTCAGAATACATTCTGATAATTCTTTCCTATGATCTCCAAATTCTTCAATAAGATTATGTTCTATTATAGCCTGTAAGTCTTTTCTGTCTGTACACCCGTCGCACCAAATTTCCGTAAAACGATTTCTCAATGCAGGGGACAACTCCTTCTTTCCGTAATCGCCACCGGGATTCATAGTACCAATAAAGAAGAAATTCTCGTTAGCAACGATTGTATTGTCAGCATCTTTCAAGTCATCACCAACATCGATACCCTTTTCAGATAATAAAAGTTTTCGTTCAGGTTCCAACAAAGAGTTCAATCTTTCTAAAACACTGTCGTCTGCTAAAGAAATCTCATCAGCGAGGAAGAAGTCTCCGTTCTGCATCGCTTTTATTAATGGTCCATCAACCCATTCGAATAATTTTTGATTCTCTTCATCGCCATGACTTCTTACAGGTCTTAAATTTCCCAGGAAATCAGATGACTCAGTATGCATGTGACAATTTACAATATGTAGCTTCCTTTCATTCATATAGGCAATCAGTTGGCATATAGTTGTTTTACCACCACCTGTTTCTCCTACAAGTAGTACCGGTTCTTTGAATTGATAAGATTTCCTAACCAAGACTGCCATTCTTCTCATATGATAAGTCCATACAACGTGTCCAAAGGATGAAGCATCTTTCTTTTCAATAGCCTCCAAAATTGATTTTGTTACAGGTGAAGTGTTTTCACTCAAGGTAAATAGGTGTTCTGGGTTTACAACACGCTTAAGATGTTTGTTAATAACTTGTCTAAACAAAAATAACAAGATTTAAAAAAATGATACTAATTTATTTGTATAACACAAGTTTAAAAATAAGGATTGGAAAAGCTCACCTAATCTCCTCAGCTTCCTCGGGCCGACGCACTTTGGCAGCGAGGACGAGATATCCTTCGTCCGCTAAATGCTGACTCCAATCATAATAATCGGTTCCGACATCGGGAGCCAATCTGTATCTCTCACCCCATCGGAAAAGATCTCGTAAAGTAATAAAGCCCTGCTTACCGGCAAAAGCCGCAGTATTTTTACGACGAACCTGCAAGTTCGTCATAACAGCAATGATTTGTTTGCAATAGCTCATTGGCATGCTGCAACGCTCGTGTAAAATGGTTTGAAGTTCGGTTGCTGGAATTTCGTCGAAGTGAAGCTCAACAAAACGATTTCTGAAAGCACGGGACAGGACCTTTCTGCCTCCGTAGACTCCAGGTGGATTCTGAAAATGAATATGTTTTATTTATTTTTTGTTATTTTAATAATAATTCATGTGGTAAAGTACAGAATCAAGACAGTGTAAGACAAAATACTTGCATTCACATTTTTTATGAATTTCAATACTTATTGTCAATGTGAAAATTTTGGACACCATTCAAATATTATTTTTAATAGATACAAACGTATGTTTCTTACCTGAGTAGCGAATAACATAAAGTTTTCATGTGCGCGAACAGTCTGTTGAGTCTCCGGTATAAACAACTCTCTATTGTCATCGAGAACTCTATTAAGTGCCTCTAGTACATCACTCGGGGCCAGATTCAACTCGTCAAGAATGATCCAATATCCTTTGCGCATTGCCTCAACGAGAATACCTTCTTTGAACACGAGCTTACCGGACTCATCAGCCACGTAACTGCCCACATACTCCTGAAGATCCGTATGCTCATGATTGTTAATTCTTACACATACGTGACCTGATGCTTTGGCGAGATATGTGATTAAACTGGTCTTTCCCACTGAGGTATCACCTTGAAGAAGTAAAGGGATTTTGCCAATGGATACAACTCGCACCACATCTCTCAAGTTGCGTCTGACAGATTCAGTGAGGATGTAATTCTTCGGAATCTCTGGCTCCGCGCTGCCTTTCACGACCCAGTAACCCTCGAACTCAATATAATCTTCATTTACAGAACATCTGTAACGAGTAGAAGGTATAAGAATTGAGAATTTTCATTAAAAAGTTTATACAATTTGAAATTATAATTTATAAACAATTTTTTAAACTAAAAAAAATTTAAACATCGTACACGATATTAAAATAGAATTAATTGAACTGTATAAAAAATTTTACCTTGGCTTTGCAATAGGAGAGTTTATAACAGATTTAACCGAGCCCTTGTCCAAGATCGCATCGATGATCATCTTCTGCACAATAGGATAAGATTTGTGATCTAGCTGAGTCAGAAAACTTAGACAAAAGGCTTCATACAATGACCTGGGAACTACGCCACATGGATTGCTGGCAGCAACGCTCAGAGCTCGACACAAAGTTCTCAAACTGTAATGCGGCTTATGCGCCGTTCCGTCAAATAAGCTCCACATCGCTTCCTTACGCACATTTAAGTAGAACTTAACAATGGCCTCTTGTTTTTTAGCTGGTAAGTTCAGTTCTTCTAAGTACGAGCCGACGAGAAGCTGGAGATCGGAACGCTCAGTGAGCTCGTCGATATAAAATTCGGTGAATCGATTTCTTAAACCAACTGGAAGCTCTTTTTTACCGACGTCCGTAGCTGGATTCATGCAAGCAAATATGGTGAAATCGGGATGTCGCTTGATGGATTCTTTATCGCCCCTCTCGAGTAAAGATAAGGAACCAGAGGAACCTTCAAGTAAACCTGATAGACACTCTAAAGTTTCAGCATTAGCCAAGTTTATTTCGTCGAGAAGGACCCAATGACCTTCTTTTAAGGCCTTTATAAGACTCCCTTCAATAAAAGCAAAAGCTAAGGACAATTGAGCTTTGACTTGAGATGTCAATTTTTCTAATTTTGCAGCTAATCTTTCCCATTTCCTTAGAATTTCTTTATCTTTAGTTTCTTCTGAATCTTTAGATTCACCATTTAAACTCGTTACTTTAGTTTTTAATCTTTTGATAGCCGCACCTGTGCTCGTACTCATTAAAGCGACTAGAGTTTTCCATTTACCTTTTTGGTAACATGTACCAATGTGGTTTAAAAATTTTTTGTTCGGTTCAACAGCAAAGTATGAGCGAAATAGAATTTCAAATTCTTCTCGAATTGGAAAAATCAAAAATTTCAAATCTACTGGTTTGTAGCCACCAAGAAGATCTGCACTTTCACTCTGCTGATTCATATTGATCACTATTAATTTATGTCCAGTGCTACGAGCCAAGTATTGAACTGAACTGGTTTTTCCTGTACCAGTTTCACCGACAAGTAAAACTGGTTCATTTTGAGCTACGCAACTAGTAATGCGCTCTAGCAGGCATGCAGATGGCCGTGTGAAAGAAAACTTTGCAGTATTTTTATCAATGTATGTAAGTTTTAACTTATTTATTTTTAATTTACTACGTCCACCAACAAAATACTCCGGTGATAGTGTAATCGATGGTTTGTATGTCTGAGCAAAATATTCAGCCTTGGTCTTGATGATTCCTAATTTATTACCAATTGCTATTGCCAATATTAATCTTTGATCTGCAAAATATTTAAAAATTTTATAATTAAGCAAACATAATAATATTAATTCAAAATTGTGATAGATAGTTTACTTTAAAATGTTAATTTATCAAGTCATTTAGCTAAGAATGTTTTAAAAAGTTTAAAAACTCATAATAAAAGTTAATTTACCTTGACTAGGAACAGAGCAGCAAAATATATCAATTGCATCTTGAAATAATTTTAAAGCTGAATCTGGTGAGGAAACTATAAAGTCTAACAGAGCTCTTGAACACCACTTTATCAAATCTCTAGTTGAAATCAATCGCTCAGTTTTTAAAATTGATACTACTTCTTCGGTTTCATCAGAAATATTGGTATCATGATTTCCAACTGAAAATAGTAAGAAAACATCTACCATTCTGGTAGCAACAGTACTTAAAACTGGAAACAATGTTTGAACAATAATGACTAATTCTTCTTTTGATAATGGTTCCATATTGACATAAAGCCAATGCTTTTCTAATAAACTGGTTGCTCCAGAAGTTTGACAATGAAAACCAGATATTGTAGGAATTAATCTCTGAGTAACAAATAACTGAAATCCACTTTTGACATAAATAGTATCTCGGTAACCAGGTACTGACAAGGTCCTAGTTTCCATTAAGTTACTTAAAACACTTGCAACATCTAATGCAGCACTGTTAATATCCTCTAAAAGTAACCACTTCCCAGCAGTTACAGCTTGTGTCAATACACCTGGTTGCCATATAAACTCTCCAGGTATATCTGTACATCTATATGTTCCCAGAAGCATTTTAGAATCTGTTTGATCACCTAGCTGTACTTTAATGAAATCTGAAGGTCCATGTCCAGTTATTTTTGCCAAATATTCTATGATTGCTGTTTTACCACATCCAACAGGTCCTTGTAAACAAATACATTTTCTGGATGCTACTGCAAGAGCTAAACTACGAAGATTATCATCCATGGATTGTACAGGAACTAAATCAGTTTTAAGGTTTTTCATCTGTTTATTAAAAACTGGTAGTAGAACACCAGCTACAGGTACAATGGATGAAACAATTTTAGATACTTCTTCTGTTTCTTTTGAAGTATTTTCCAATTGTAAAACTGTATTTACATTGTTTTCTCTAACATCTGTTATAAAATTGTTTATATCTCCAATCAATGTTTTAGCACAGCTTAATCTTAAAGCCTCTGACATTTCTAAGACCATACCAATGCATTTTGTTGCAAGCCTAAAATTGCGCGATAATAATATTAAAATTAATACTATTTTGAATTTGTAAGATGCTAAGATTATAGTACGTACAAAATGAAATTTAAAATATGCTTTATATTTGAAATACAAATAATTTTAAAATCTTTATAAAAGTGTAGGACACAAAAAACATTTTAAATATTTAAAAAATATAAAAAAAAAAAATTTTGCTATTTATTCTTATATAATAATAATACAGTAAAGTAAATATATATAATTTGTATATAAAAGATAAATATTTGTTACCATTTGACTTTGTCATCTTCATTTGTCAAATATTTATAAAACTTTGACCAGTTCCATTTGTACTTGAAATGATTAGGTGATGCTTGTAAGATATTATAACTTGCTTCAACAATTTCATAATCAGATACTTCAATCGGAAAACGATTTATCTTATGCCTTTTTGTTTTCGGAGACTCATTAGAATCTTTTGTTGGATTCTCAAATGGTGGAGGATTAACTTCAAAGTATTGTAGTGCAAAACTAAAATTTTTACAGATTAAATATGAATTTATTATAAAATAAAATTTGAATAAACGTCTAAATTAAGTATACATTATATACTTAATTTACCTTATTATTAAACTTACCCAAGTACATCAGGATGTACTAATATTAATTTTCCTATTACAACACAATTTAATCTATGCACCAAGTCAGAATTATCTGTATTAATTAAAGATTCTTTATCTTTATTTATGGATTTTGCAAGCAAAACCAGAAGTAATTGTGGAAAACACTCTGATATGTCCTTTGCATATTCTGGATTCATCAAAGTATCACATAGTAACACAAGTATGTCATTTTCACATTCTAGAGACAATTCCTAATCAGATCCAAAATTATTAATTTAAACTTTAGCGTAAAATGTTTTCAAATGCAAATTGAACATTTTAAATACATACCTGAAGATCAAGAAAGTCGCCAAAAATTTTGTTATAAATTTTCCGCCTTCCGCAGAAACTTTTTAATCTGCTTATCATCATTTTGAGAATAATATTCAAATCATAAATTAAAATCTATGCAAAAATGATCAAATAAATAATAACACAGCAACACAATTTTAAGTTTTCGAGCTCCGGTAACGTTACACAGGTATCTTCACAACTATAGGTTAAGTTTTTGTCAAGCACGTGCATCTGAGGCAATCCACATTCTGCGATAAAAACCCCGCCGGCTCTAGTCCAGTAAGTAAAACTAGGTCTGAAATCGACTTTGGCGCAGGAATTGCTGCATTTTGGATATTATGTAAATCGAGGTCTAAAAAGCCGATTTTGAAATTTGCGGCTTTCTAAATCCAGGGGTTCTATGCGAAAACAGCGTTTGAAAGTTTTATTTACTTATATCTCAAGAACGGCTTAGTCTACGACAAAAAGCTTACACCAAACAAAAGAGCATAAAATTTTGCTCCGAATACCTACGATTGTTTACTTGATTCGCAGATGAGCGCAAAGTTCCGAGATAAATAATCAAAAAGAAATAAACACTGCTAGAGCGAGAGAGATAGCAAGCGTGCAGCAATAAGTATATATATAGCGCTAAGACTGCTAGCTGAGAGGGAATAACTATAGTATACTTATTTAGGGAAAAAAAATGTTTTCAGCGTAGCTGTATTTATTTACATTTTCGAACATTCTCTATCGATTAGACATGTTCCCAAATATATAGTACCATTTTTCATATTAAAATGAATTTTGTTAATCTATGGTTTCATTTTTTTTAAGTTGACATTTTTATAATAGTTCAAAAAATTAAGGTAGTATTTTTTAAATGTTATTATTATACGACGTGAATAATACAATGATAAAAATGTGATATTTTTATTAAAAATCACCTATTGAAGATATATATATTTTTTATGTTAAAAATTATTCCTTGTCAAGTTATGAATACCCCGCAGTTTTCAACTTTTGTTAATAACTATATGAAATATCTCGTCCCGCGGATTTAAGCACACTTTTTTTCTTTTGAAGCTTGGTCTTGAAGAAAATGCAATATTTTATAATATTGTACAAGTCAAAACTTTTTGAAAACTACAATTTAAATCAGCTGAAAATTAATATTTTTATACAAAAAAAATACGTTACCTATGTCTTTGTTTATAACGCTTTATCAGTGATTTGCATGTTCTTTCGTGAATAATGGTCATATTTTTATTAAATATTTTGCATTTTTTTAGCACTATTTACGAAAAACCAATAATTGAAAAAAGAAAAAAGGTTTGATTTCGACCAACAGGAATTATTTTAATAATAGTGCTTGAAAAAAATACAGTGTACTATGGATGTTATTTACATTGTTGATTTAACGCCTTTAAGTATAGATCGATATGCTTTAATTATAATAAGATATTCGAATTCTGCGTAACAAATATGCAGGTTTAAAAGTACTTCTATACGATATCTGCGAGCCGGCAAATAGCGAAGCAAAGATTGAATAAAAGTTTTTTCTAAAATCGCTTTTATTTAACGCCAGGGATACTAAACCAACGAAAATAGACCTTAACTTCTTCGTTAACTATACAACCAACGAATATAGATGCATAATAATATTCGTTGATACAAGTGATACAACATACAACTGTCAATGATATTGGTATACATATATATAGATAATATATGGTATACATATATACATAGGTATATACAGTATTGTTGTGATTCAAACACATGGTCAACGGGAGAAAACGGAATACGAAAATCTACTGCCTCAGTAAATAACTTTTCATTCGACAGAAACGGTTAGTTTTATAGTTATAAGTCATATTATTATAAGTACGTAACCTTTTATAAAATAAAAAATTGTTTTTAAACTAGGTAATTTTCTACGCTCAATGTATAAAGTGTTTTGAGGTTAACCTATAAAAATATTCCGTCCTCTTTCATAATTGTTATTTATAGTAAACACCATATATACAGCTTTATTAAAGTGAACAAATTTTCAATAATTTCTTTTCTTTCTTTTTAAATGCTATAAAATTATAATTGCTTCTTTAATTATAATTAAATAATAGGCCAACATGAATACATAAAATATGCTTACATTCCATTTTAAAAACTATTTTAATTTTAGTAAAATATTTATAGTTAATAAATACATGATTGTTAAAATACATACACAAAATAATAATAATATTACTTTATTAATTATCTAAAAAAAATTAATCTTTTAGACAAATTACTTATTTTGTACTTTTCTTTTCAGATCATGGTTAAATCAAAAAGAGATAGGGCAAGACGTCGCCGTACTTCTTTAGAAATAGAAGAAGAACAGAGTAGAACTTTGTATATCAGGATACCACATACAATAAAAAATGCTGATGAAATTAAAAATTTATTTTTCGGAAATTTTAAAGTAAAACTTCCACGACAATCAAGTAGGTATTGTCATGTTATTTTCTCAAGTGTTGAAGATAAGATAAAAAATTTAAAGGCTGTAAAGAAAGCATTAATCGATGGAAAACCAATATTTGCTGGTCCACCAAAGCCAATTATTTTGGATAAAAAGAAGAGAGTGAAACAAAAGAAAATTGTTATTCCTGAACCAAAAGACGAACCCAAAATAGTTAAATAGTGAGTATTTTCTTTAATAAACCAATTACTACAAAATTAATTTTTATTCATAATTTTTTTCATGAAAAATATTTTTAGTTTATTTGTCTCAAATATACCACCTGGAGCTAAAGCTTCAGAAATACGAGATGCATTTCCAGGATCTGTAACTATTGGATTATTAAAGGGATTATCAAATGGAACAAGGTAATTGTGGGTACTAAATTTTTAAAATTATTTAAATTAAACAATAAATTCTATAATATTAATACGTTAATTGCTCGTAAAACTATTATAAGTAAAACAACAACACCAATCTTGATTTTGACGAGCCAATTTATTTAAATTTTTGCCAATGTTTCGACCTTTAAGTATGGCATTTTAAGTATGGTCATCTTCAGGGCACAATATTCTTATAAAACTAGCACATGTTTAAAAATGTGTTTAGTTATGACTTCGACTAACATCTCTTTCTGAGATGCATTATTTAAATTTGACTTTTAAATGTGACTTTTCCAAGAGAGATTTTTATGTTTATAGGTTGTGACAGTTCATAATTTTAATAAACAGTTTTAAACATGCACTAGTTTTATAAGAATATTGTGCCCTGAAGATGACTATACACGAAATAGTCGAAATGTTGGCCAAAATTTAAATAAATTGGCTCGTCAAAATCAAGATTGGTGTTGTTGGTTTACTTAGTTATAATAAATTCTATAATCTTTAAAAAATTTAGGATGGCTAAAGTGAAAATGAGCTCATCAGACTTATGCTCGCGCTATATTAACAAAACAATAGACTGTCCTACTATACGAGGAAAGAAACTTTCAGTGAAAATGTGCCAAAAAGTAAATAATCAAAATAGTAAAGCAAAAAAACTAAGAAAACAATCAAATTCTTTAAAAATATATGACGAAAGTGAACCAAAAACATCTGAAAAATCTGAAGAAAAACAAAAAATTGCACAATCTAAGTCTGTAAAACAAAATGAGAAAGCTAATTCAGACGAAGAGGATGAGGATGAGGATGAGGATGAGGATGAGGATGAGGAAGTAGAAGAAGATGAAGAGGATGAAGAGGATGAAGATGATGAAGAGGATGAAGTTAAGAAAGTAGAAGAAGATGAAGAGGATAAGGAAGTTGAAGATGATGAGGAATCAAGTGAAGAAGAATAAAAATTAGTTGTATAAATATTATGATAATTATAAGTTACAGTTCTATATGTAATTTATTTTTTACTTCAATTGCTTCAAAAGTAATTTGATTTGGATTTGTCAAATATATTTCTTGTTAAAAAATACATATCACAGGTAACAGGTTTATCTTAAATTTATCACAGGAGAGTTTCTTTTATATTTTACTTGTAACTTTCGTACTAGTTGAAAGAAGAAAAAGTAGAAAAATTCGATAACCGAGATAAAACTGCATCCTAGAAATAAGCTGAACACACCTCCTAAAGAAGCTGAAAAAATGTTTCTACTATAGTATTTAAGTAATTGTTTAAAATAGTACATGTTGATAATTCTTAGAGAAAATAAATTTTTTTAATATTTTAATAACTACAAAATGTCATTTAATCAATCTCCTTATGCTTACACAAGGAAGTTATACACAACATAATTAGTTTTTCTTTTAATTTATTGATCTAAATTTTTTTAGACTGATCAATGACAATAATTTTAAATTATTAAATTTTAATTATAAATATAATTATAATTAAATTTAAATTATTCATTTTCGTTATTATTTTTTTTTTTGTAAACGATCAAATACTTACACACAAGATTTATCCAAGAGAGAACCAATTCTCTACGTTCCAATACTGCTGCTTGTCCAGCAAATGTTATATGCAATGCTGTTGAATTAGGATGCCTTTGTGCATTTTCACTGTTAACATACCAAATCACAGTACACACATGATTATAATAAATTAGGTCAATATGCGACCTCTCAGTATTTCCAGTAAGCAAAAGGTGTAATAATTACTTTGAAATTTAAAGAGCTGAGACTGTGACGAGTCTGCTTAATTTTAGTTGTACATACTTATCAAAGCGATTATTACATTTCTTTTTAACATCACTAAACTAAAGCGGATTGAATTCTCTTCTGCGAGGCCAACTTACAAGAAACTTCCTGCTTTGAACTTGACCGCTTCGAAGGATTCACCAGTAATAGAGATGGTGTACCTGGTACTTTCGCAATCCGGTAGACAGTCGCATTGCGGATCGCTCAAAGTCAGCGAGTAGACCTCGGAAATGATGCGCGCTAAACAGGGGATGTGCGTCAGATTGCAAAGAGTATCGCGACGCTCAAGGTCATTCGCGTAAAAGGGCACGCAATTACAGAGGCCTCGTATCTTTGTGTTGCGGCACTTCATGTAGCAGTTTTCCGAGCGATAGATTTTGCCGTTCCTCTTGGACGCTCTAAAATTAAATTTCCTTTACATAATTATTATACAGTTTAGTCAATTGAAGCTTCGAGATAAATTTTATTCAAAACGATTTAAAATAGCTTTTTTTTTTATATAATTAATTAAAAAATTGAAGTAAAACTGATGATAACTTGCCTACATTCCCTCTGTCTCGGGGGAAGATCGAGGACCTCGGGACTGCTCGTCAGATAAGTGCCGTGCAGGCCGACGACCGTTTCGTGTGCGGCTCCCGCCATGAACTCCAAGGCATTCGGTCCCGGTATAGTATAACGCTCGTGTATGATGACCTTGTATCCATCGCCGTATGTAATAGAGGCTAGGTGATCGCTCACGTTATAGGGCTTTAGCAGCACAGACAAGAAGTACCGAGATCCGAAGTTTATGCTGTACAAGTCTCGTGTCTTTGGCTGCACAGTTCTACAAGCAATCGTCTACATGGTATATCTTTGCATTTATCTATCAATAACATTATATTTAGCGAGTAAATATTTAAAGATCGAAATGATAATAATCTTTAAGATCGGTTATAAACCAATGGTACCATTTGATTGTCTGACATCATCAGGGAAAAAGATGTAAGATATACAAGTTATCCCGAGATAACTAGGATATATCAGTTCTTTGCATTTGTAATTTATCAGTCTACGTAAAAGCTAACCTCTTTTTTTTTATAGGTATAATAAATAAGACATAATTACGTACGTAGGCAGGGGCCACCTCTTCTTGGCGGCATTGTTAAAGGAACAACAGATACCGTAGGACGTTACGGTAGGTACGAAGAGTTTGTCGCAGGCCTCATTGCGACCTTCATAAACGCAGGTAATCAGTAGATCCGTGCAATTCGGCGAGACCTCCTCCAGTAGTTGTGGCAAGCTCATCCGATTAGCGTTGAGGATGCGCTGCAGCTTGTCCATCTCCTCCGAGAAGTAATTCGACGGATAGACTATCTCGCGGAGATAACGGAGACTGTACTCGAAGTCGGACAGCGTCAGGCCCCGTGGTATGTACCTGGAAATCGTTCGTTTTTATAAACATTACCATTTACCGTATCGTGCCTGCTTATAATTAGTGTTTAAATAGCTGAAATTATAACTTATATGTATGTTCGAATTAAATGTAATAAATTTTGCAGTCTAGCGGCCCGAAAGTATGACTTCCCCGACCGGGGCCGGTTTGAGACAGTGCAGGTAATTTCGGCCTCGCTGTAAGCAGAAAAATACTATACACACCATGGGAAGTAAAAAAGAATGCCTTCGACTCGGACGAAAATTTACATGCGATTTGAGACCATTCTTATTTTAGTTCCCTTGGTCTGCAATATACTATTTGATATGTATTAATTGTAAGATATAATTTAATGTACTATTGATACATTTTAATAAAGTTTCAAATAGATTGTTGTTTGTATGTCATTCGGCAGTTCAGTTTTTATTTAAATTACAGTGCTTCACGAGACATCAAGAGTAATCTTGATATTGTCTTGTTTTGTCTTGTAATTCAAAACAATAGTCAAGACAAGATTTAGGGGAAAAAATTCAAGACGACATCAAGACTGAAGTTTTAAGAATATTGATCTTGGCAAAAATTCTTGTATTTAATCAGGTGCCAATTTTACAATAAATACCTGCAATTAAAATTAAATATATTCAATATTTATTATTGTAATTTTTAATTTTAATGAACTCTTCATCCATAAATTTAAACATATTAAAGATGTCATCGCTAGGCTTTTTAACGAAGCTCGTTTGTTTGTCTATATAACAAGAGAGCCTTCCGAAAAAGGCGTTCAACGGGAACCGACGAGGCAAGCACACTTAAAAT
Organism: Megastigmus stigmatizans; assembly: GCA_900490015.1. NCBI lineage: Eukaryota > Metazoa > Arthropoda > Insecta > Hymenoptera > Megastigmidae > Megastigmus > Megastigmus stigmatizans. The sequence goes on along the minus strand of UELV01174654.1, from coordinate 21,449 downwards.
ATCTCTCGCCATTCTTGGCAGATTCGGATAGATGTTTGCGTGCATTTTCCACTACTCCAAAATGCCCACTTCGACAGCCGCTCTCGGAGCTTGATAATAATTCTTTAATTCATTTTGCCACGAATCTGTTGTTTCATTGTATTGCAAATAAATTGAATTAAAATAAAAACAATAATCGTCAACTGTTTGAGTGGTGGATTTTGCAAAAGTTGTTGAGTTTGTAGTTTTTTATTGTTGCACTTGATATTTACTTTGAAACAAAGACTCAAATTTTACAGTACTCTCATGTTTCATATTTTTTCCCCAATCTGTAAAATCAAAACAGTCTTTTTTGTGTCCATAGGGTCTAATATTAACGAAACACAATATAGCCAATCACACTTTTTATGGTGCTTCAATAACTTGTCTCGTCCTGCTTGGAAAGCTGAAAGCAGAATTTCGTTACTTATACTTCAATCAGGCTTATGGTCTAACTCAAATACTATGGATTCGATCTTATCAATGAGCATATGGAATGTTACAACTACCACTGGGAAGGTGGTGTAAGATTCTCCCGATAAAAGTTTAGGTACATGCTTAAAATATTTTAAAAAGTTTAAAATGTTCTCTAAGCAGGACCTTTCAAATTCTGTTAATTGCAAACACTTTCAAATCTGTGCAATTTTGCTACATCATTGTCAAGAGTGATTTCAATCGGAAAGCGACGCTTAGCATATCATATAAGTGCTATCCCAGCGCGCTCTTACGTCTAACGTTAATTTAATAAATTTCACATTAGCTGCTTTACAAAATAATTTTAGCTTGTTGATTAACTGTTCTGAATTTCTAATTTTTTTACACATAGATCTTATTTTTGTGATTACTTTTGAAAATATTTTACTATTCTTATTCGTATATTCTTCATCTGATTTATCTGCACTCGGGCACTACTATATCGATAGCGTCATCAGAGTCACAAGATTCACTAGTAACTTTGCTTACATCGACATTTATTAATTTTAATACATCTTGTACTCCTAAATTCATAAATCGAAAAAATGTTGATCATAAATGTTAAATTCAATATTCTCATTTTGCATTATTTTTCCCAGCTCTTGAACGAATGCTGTGTTTGACGATGCGTTATCTAATGTTATTACAAATACATTGTATTTTGTCTTGAATTGCATATGCTTTAAGTGCATCAAAAAATAAATTAGCGATATCCTTGCCGCTGTGCTTTCCATTTAATGGCACAAGGTCTAAAGTCAGAGAACGATACTTCCAATATTCACCTATAAAATTAATGGTTATACCGTAAAATGATGTACCATTGCGTGCAATCCGAGCCAATGATAATTCAGAACTATTATTTACTAATATCTGCTTTAACGGGAAGCCGGAGGAGCATAGTTACTGACGATTACAGTTTCATATTTTTTTCGTTCAATCTTTAATATTTTAACATTTTTCGAGTTGAGCCCAATTCTATGTAGTTCACAGAATTGGACTCAACTTGCATAATGTTAAAATATTGAAAATTGAGCGAAAAAAGTATGAAACCGTAAACCTCGCAACTATACTCGTCCGGCTTCCTCTTGGGAATCCCAAGAGAGAGAAAGTTTTGGCGATACTTCACTGTATACTTCTCTCTTGCACCCCGCCCTGTCACGTTCTATGTGATTCGAGAAAAGAATTCTTTTCTGATTAAGATTATTCTAAAACTGTGACGTTAAGAATCCCCATATTTTAAGACACGCTTAGACATATGTTTAGGCAACAAGTTTTTTTATAAACATTCTAAAAACAATTCTTCCGTACACAAACTGTAAAAAAGAGTTTTACATACTTTCTTTCTGTTCTACTTCACAGAATGGGAACACGGTGGACAATAAATGAGCACTCATTTTAGATATTAAAAATTGATCGAAAATAGTATGAAACTGTAAATGTCGGTAAGTATATGTGTACGAATTCGCCTATACGTACATCTCTGCTTTTAATCTCCATAAATTTATACAAACGATTTTATTTACAATCTAACTTATTTTACTGTTTTTGATTTTTTCGCTGAATATTTTAAAAGGCTTCCTTTCAACAAATTTTACTTTACAGAAAAACTGGTACTTTGATCTTTACATTTGAGATACAACTAGAGTTATGCAATTCCTACACTTTTACACCCAATAATCCGATGTTCTCAAGTAGATCATTTTATTGCGAAATGAGATTCTCTGATAGGTAATATTTGGATCAAACTATGTACAAAAAAAATAAATAGACCCCAGGTTTTTATTCTCTAAACTCGGCACTCTCAAACTGAGCTTTTGAGATAAAATCCTCAATTCGAGAGATAAGAGAATAGAAAGTAAAGACGTAGGGTCTACTTAATTCATTTCTTATCCAGTTGATTCTAAAATAAAACGTAAAATGAATCTATCGTTCGTTGAATGCTTTTTTAAAAATAATCAATAGAATTTATTGATCATCATCGAATACATAAAGTTTAAACTCAATACTACTCTTCTTTTATAAAGTGGACTGCTTAAGTTCATATACAGTTCTTTAAAACCTTACTTATACGTACTTAAGCAGTCCCTCTTATAAAAGAAGAGTAGTATTGAGTTTAAACTTTATGTGTTCGATAATGATCGATAAATTCTATTCATTATTTCTAAAATATAACAATCGGAGAACCTTTTTTTATGTTATGATTCAGAAATCGAGAGCATCGAGTTATTAGGTGAAAAAGCCTGCAGCGTTTTCTGAATTAATGTATTTATCATCGAATTGAATCTAAAAAAAAGCGATCAGAGAACCTTCTTTTAGTGTTAAAATGCTAGGGTTTACTTAATTGAGATGTTTAATTCGAGAGCATAGGGTTATTTAATTTATTTATTATCAAATTGAATCAGAAATATAAAGATCAAAGAACCTTATTTGATTTTAAAATGCTCGAGCGAGTCGAGTTATTAGGTGAAAGAACTTAGAGTTTGATTCATTTTTTTATATAATAAATGCCTTTTCCTAAAAGACTCTCCCTCTAATCTAGCAACAACTAAATATAAATAGTTTTAATCAATTCTTAAGCAAAGAATTTAATAAAAAAACGTATTTTACATTAAACATCCTATCGAATTAAAATATACTTATTTTGATTAATATTTTAAGACAAGATCAAAACAAATCAATATTTTCCGGACTGAAGACCAAGACAATATACATTTTTTCAAGATTTTCTCAATACCAATACAATATTTTTATAAATATTGTTTTCTCTCGCTCTCGTGAAGCACTAATTCAAAGCTATTTGAATAAGTATGTTTAACAAAGTGCTTATTATAAAATTATTTTTAATAATTATCTTAGGAATTAAATTTTTAATTTATCGATAAGGGTGAATTATGATTCAATCATAATACTTATTCAGCAACCTAAGAAAAATAAAATAATTTGTTTAAAATTAAAAATTAAAAATTAAAAATTATAATTATATGCTTATTATATCAAGTTAACGTGTGCATAAAAAATATATAGAATCAGTTATATACAGATAAATTGATTGATATTCTATTTTAAAATATTTATTTTGTTTATTGTAGGTATTGATTCGTGTACTTATATATATATTTAGAACCTTCTATAGATACACTCACAAACGCTTCTGCTTATTTAAGAAAGGCATTAATCGTTTAGCGGAGACCAAATTCCCTTGGCACAGTGTCACTGCTGGTAAAGCGATCTTCAGTGATGGGAATTGATTTGTTACTACAGTCGTTCGCATATTAGCCTTTTCGTGTCTGTCGTAAAATTTATTAGCCAATTCGCCAGCAGAAACTAGTGAGATGATGACGACGATTAGCCAGAGTAGTCTGTGCAACAATAAAATTGGCATTTTAATAACGAGGCATCTGGTTAATTATTGATTTTAAAAAAAAGATTTAAATGTATCTTATTCACATGATTCAATAAAAGCATATTTTACCACGTTTTTTTCATCTAAAATTATAGTGTCAAGAATTCAATATAAACAACGAATAATTAATATTTAATATTAACATGGAAAAAAACGACGAATACATAAAAACGATTTACTTTTCTTTCCATAGAATATATAGAAATTATATACCTGTTATATAATTAGTTTAATGGTTTAACTTCAGAAATCATTAAAATAATAGTACATAATAGTGCAATAATATTCTCGGCAAAAGATAATGAACTAAATAAAAAAAAAAAATAATAAATAATGATTTAAATTTTCAGTATGAACACAATATACCCTAAAAAATCCTAAGACAATATTCCCGGTAATTTGGAACAATATAAACAAAATAATGTATAGAAATAGTCGGTGAGAAGGATTGTCTTTACACATCCACAGTTACGAAAGTTATCTATTAAAGTTTCAAATATATCGACCAATTAATAAAGAAATATAACATTCATGAGTATAATTAAACCTTTCTATCGTTGTTCTGGCTTGTATGGTATACTTGACCCCGTGCACCGTAGACTCGTTGGCGAACTCCCGATACACTTGCACCAAAGTGTGCCAAATCTTGACCTGCTCTCTCTCGCCATCCCTCGTAATATTGTCTTGATTTTTCAGTTTCATCGCTCGATGATCGTTCCCCGACCACCCTAAATGTCAACCAGATTCCACTCTGCCATCTTACCCTTGTAAAAAAGCATAATCACTGCAGCTTGAAGCAAAACCACCGAACTTTAACGAAGCATCGATAACGCACCTATTTTGATTTTTTTTTCCCCCAACAACACAACTCGATCACGCACAAGCTTGAGAAACAATCTAAAGTGTCACAGACCCGCGTACAATGCTTTTACTACTTGGCCTAGCGATCGTTTATCGCTCCATGCTTATGCATTATAAATGAAACATTCGCTTGCGCGCGCTCGATCGACTTCTCTGCGTAGCGTGTGCACGTGTTAAATATATGGCAACCGGCGCGATGGACATCGCGTGTCGGCGTGTCCCTTTTTTCCCGACCGTGACACTTGCTGCTGGACACGGAAATTACGTTAGGTTATGATATTTGGATTTTGTGGTGAGCCTATATACAGGTAACCGGTGGGCATTAAAATTTTTCCAATCTCTTTTACGCCATATGTGCATGTACTGCGTAATTATGAGACATTTTCCACTTACCTGTTGTTCCTGATTGTGTTTCTCGATACTAATTTATATTTATAATGCATGGTGAAGAGACGCGTAGTTACAGTGAAACGAACGGGAACATAGTGTTAGTGAACATATTATGTTATATATACAGTTTCAATCTATCGATTGGCGTATATCTATAGTGAAAAAAAAACAGGATTCTTTAAATTTTTTATTGAAGGCCCGACTTATAATATATGAATAATACAATAACTGATTGCATTTCGTTAGGATGATTTCAATTTATCCTTCCATGTCCTTCGTTTTGCTGCATTACCGTTATATTCTAATTGTCTATTAACTTTTTTTTTTAAAAAAATTGTTTTAACTCGATTCTAAATTTTTAAACTAAATTTCTAAACTTATAATATGTTTTTCTGAGCTGACGGAATCTTATTCTGGACTGTAGCTGGTGAATTTGAAGTCTCGATGCGTATAGTATCGTATAAGGCCAGCCCGCTAACTAGCGCGCTTCTCGATCTAAATGCTTCACACTCAGACCTCGTGCTGCTTCGCGATGCAAGGCACGACCGCGATACTTGCGCTTGGCGCTCGCAAATTATATCAGGTTTTGCTAACTTGTTTAACCGTTTTTCCACTACTATCTCAACAAGAATCATTTATAGCAAAAAGGGTCGAACAGAGAAAAGATTTATTTTATTGTATTGTACATACATTTTCACTATTATATTGAAAATACTTTTATGGGAAATCAATTCTTTTCAAGTTATGAAAGAAACTCAATGATTTTTGTCAATTTTAGTTGTTTTTCTATCATCATCTTGGAAAGAATTGATCTTAAAGAAAAGTGTTCGATACGAAAAAAAAAATATTTTTTTTTATTCTTTAACTTCGTTTTTTATGCTTCATGAGAAATTGACATTTTTCAAGTTATAGCTACAAGGCCTTTTAAAAATAGCGAAAAATCGTTTTTCGCTATTTTAAAAGGCCTGCCATTTCGAAATCTTTTTATTGATATTGCCCAAAATAAGAAAGAGTTTCTATTTTATCATATAATAAGAAAATCTCCAAAGTTTCAGCTCGATCATCAAAAACTACCTTGATAACATATACATCATATACCTACATCCTTAATTTAAAAGTTTTATGCTAAAATATGTGACTTTTAGAGTTTATGTAAGGCGCTTCCGTGTATGGTTATGCCTAAAAAGGAAATATTTAATATTTATAAAGGAATAATATTATCTACATGTATGTCCCGATTTTTAGCGGATAAGTAAATGTTAGTAACGAGCTATAATACTATTCACCCTAAAATTTGATCCAAAGAGCTCAATCAATCCTCCGCTATTGTTTGAAAAAATTTAATGTGTGCAATATAGGAAAATCGGATTATAACATCTTTAAAATGTCCTAATTATTTATTAGAAACTGAAAAAATAATTTGTACATGTATGTAGTATAAATATTCTTATTTTTACTGATTAAAATATACTAGTATATTTGATAGAAGAATGAAACATTTTTCTTTACGGGGTTTCGTTGGCTTATTTACCAACTACATCAGACAACGTCACTTTTTGAAAAAGTACACAGTTAACTCATGTTAAATGTTAACTCATCCGTATGTTCATTGTTGATGTAGAAAATATATTATATAATTATGTCAGTATATGTCACATCTTCAAATAACTGTACCAACTAGTGTAATTATTTGAAGATGTGTGTTCTATAAGTCATAAAAATAAGCTTATTCGCTTTGCAGTTTACCTTACCATTGGGTTCGAAATAGATTAAAAACTATTTGTTTTTTTTTAATCTACGAGGAGTGAATGTGGGTTTACCTAAATGGAAAATTATAATCTTTTCTTTCTATAAGGATATTATAGAGTTTGCGTGATAATTACATTAGAATGCTATTATATAGAAACAAAAAGTTTGAAATAAATAATGCGGATCGTTGCTGAAATGTAAGTAGATTCAAAATTCAAAAGCATGTATAGAAATAGTTTTTACAATAAAATTAAAAAAAATCTCATAATTAGGTATCTTGATTTTGCTAATCCTTTTTTTTAGTATCTCATCATTTATGTTATTTATAAGCCGTGCAAAAAAATGTGTACCCGGATGAGTAATGGTTATAAATCATGTATTTAACATCTAGCATTTAGATATACTTTTTATCAATCAGCAAATGATCATCTGTAGATCATGTGATTTCGCATACAACTATACAAGTAGTAAGTACCATGCAATTACGGCGAAACTTCGACATGCCACCGTCAGATGACAGCAGGTGTCAAGGAAAGGCGGAAAGCAAAGCTCAAAGCTGCTGTTGGGGGAACCACAGCGACCAATGTCGTTTCCAGATTTAGCATATATAGGTATATGCTGCCAGAGTGCCAGAGCAGAACAGCCTCAAGCCCATATAAACCGCACATAAGATGTTTTTCTCCTTTTTTATTGCATCGCACACGCATGTAAAACTTCTCCGCTAAAGAGCAACTGCAACACAGCGACTCACGCGACATAGATGGCCGTAACATGCATACACAGTCTATATAGATTCGCGCGAAAATCGCCCACATAAAACGGCGAACCAGATGCGCAACCTCGTCGAATGTCGTCCCACCATTGACGTTCCCCCGGTTCCCCGTGCGCGCGCGCACCCACATATATACATACACACACGCATACGTATCGCATATATACTGGAGGTATTTAAATAAGCATTAAGAGTGAGATACAGTGATACACTTCATACACTGCCTATATGGCTATATAACGTATAAAACGAAGAGACGGAACTTCAACAGACATAGGCGCACACGCACACACACCTAACAGTTGACTTTACGCGCATGCACACGCGCAGCATCTTTCCAGATTTGCGAAAAACAAGCGTGTGCGTGTGCGAGCGCTCGAACACTCCTCTCTTTTGAAACGAGAAAAAAAAAGGAAACAGAGGGCTCTCGGAGACACAATTTTTTGAAAGCGAATCGCAAAACCTGCAAATGAAAACACAATTTTGGGTATTTTTTTTTATACCGAAATTCGCATTTTTATCGCTGACTTTACGGAGTCCAAGAATAAAAGAAGGAGTGCAACACTGTCATCGTCAGTGGCGAGTCGCGCGCGCGCACCCAGCTATAGTTGAGCTGAGAAAAAGCGAAGAGCGTGGCGATGATGATCTAAAAAAAGGCCGTGATTATGTTATTGCGGGAGGCGTCGCAGCAGCACCGCAGACCGATCACGATTGCGCGCCGCTATATACTATAACACGCGATGAGTGTCTCCGTGTCTCGTATAGGCTTGCTACGCCAGTGGTAGTAGTGCGATGTCGACGGGCTTGATTTCCTCCTTCGCATTGTCGTCCTCGTCACTGCCGCTGCTCTTCTCCTCAGCGCTGTCAAGCTCGGTAGAATGTTGTTGCCGCCGCCGTCGTCCGGAGCTAACCTAAAAGGCTGAGGGGCACAAGCTGAGGAATTATGGTAACCGAGTGCGGAGCTACGAGGAAGAGGATCAACGACGCTGCTTATTTGACCGGGGAGGCAAAGTCGTCGTCCGCGGAGGAGGAAGAGGAGGAGGAGGAGGAAGCGGACGGGGAGGCTGTGAGCTTCCAGTGGACAAGCTTCGCGCTACCCTGGAGTGTTTGTTCGGATTTGTAGTACCGTGCGGGCGTTATTCCGCCTCCTGTGAATGTGTGTGCGTGGAAAGAGAGAGGAGCGGTGGTTTATTGTGTCTCTGTATATCGTTGTCGTCGTCTACTTGTTCTACCTGTAATTTGCATAATTTATATGCGAGTAAAGAGTCATACCTTTTTAACGTAAGACTGACGTATCTTCTTCCAGACTAGAGTAGGAAGAGAGGTATGTATTTTGTGCACATTTAAGATTTTTACCGTGTAGGATCGATTTTTTTTTTCCCGGATTTTGTTTCTTGCTTTCTTGCTTTACTTTACCTTGAACTCTGTAACATTGGATAAAAGATTCTATTTTCAGACCACTTGCTAACATGCTTTGAGTTTAAAAAATCTTTATTTTTTTCCATCAGATATTGAGTTTTTTCTGTTGGTGTGTATTTACAAGTATGTATATTAAAAACTTTTGTTTTGCTGAATAAAAGTTCTTTTTGTGTGAATCATATAACAAATTAAAAATCTTTAGTTTATTCTTTTCAAGATTAATTGTAGTATCAATAAATAATTCAATTATTGTTATTTATACTACCATTTTCGTTTAACAAAATCTTAGTTATTAGTAATAAAAATACTATTTGTAAATCCTGAAGTGCACTAACAATTGTTTCTTTCTGTAGCTAAAATTGAAATTTAAAATTGCTAAAAGTCAAAATTAAATGAACTTAACATGCAAATTTTAATTTTAATATAGTATGTTTTCTTCATTTTCAATACAATTCTTATATTTTTATATTTAAGGTAGAAAATATAAGAATCCTATGTAAAAAATGAAAAAATTTAAATACACCTTATCTGTCAGCAGTCATAATTATCACAAACACTTAATTGCTTATCAATCTGATTTGGTCAAAATATACATGAATATTTCTTTTTCTGTGATATATACTTATCAAGGCACTTGCAATTGACTACAAACTAATTGCTGTCCCACCATTCTAACAAATTTAATAAGTCCAATAACTGTAGAAATGGAATTATCCACTTGGTACATTGTCGACTACTGAAGCAATTACTTCACTGCGCAGATGCTGCAACAATCTTTTATCATACTTGAATGCAACGGGATACTTCAACTAACAAATTTATCTTACGACTATTTAACTGATAAATGGTTTGCAATGTAAAACTGATTATATGTAAGATGTTATAAAGAGATTTTTATACATATTGTAAAATAAATTTAATATTGATCATTAAGTTATATATTAAGCTTAGTAAAGATTAAATAATTAAAAACAAGTGAAATTTTTGTATACTTACCAAAAGATTAAGTGATTGACAAAATTTTCAATTTATTTAAATATTACATGTACTTGTTAGTTTTGTTGAAAGCTAATATTTAAATAATGGAAATGGAGATAAATTTTCCAGCATATGCTCATAAGTTATTTGTATATATGAGTCAAAGGCAGTTGCAGTGACTTTAACTCTTTTGCATATATGAATTTTTTGATTCGCAATGACGGATTACTGATTAAAATTTTAAATTATCATTATTGCAGAAACAGCTAACAGACTAACCATGGCAATGAAAGATGTCAATTGTAAATTACATATTTAATAATAAAATAAAGATTGTAGAATGTAAAACATGTAATACAGCTTTTCTAATTCAATTTTGATGTACATACAAAATATGTTTTAAAATTTGTTTCATATTTAAATACTTAATAAATGTGCGAAATAGAATTTTTAAACTGGCATTAATTTTTTTTATTTGAATTCTGAAATGTTAATTTTAACTTACTATAAGTTTATTAAATTTATGTAGTACATTTTTCTATTTTCTTGGTAGGTAAAGATGATGTCAATAAAATTTTTGGTATAACCTTGGATTTTACTGAAGTACTCAATCAAGAAATCGCACACAATGCATATCTTTGGAAAATTACTGTGGTTATTTTGGAGGAACAATGCTTAGAATTTTCAATTGTGTATTGCAATTACAATAAAAATGCAAGCCAAAAAGCGTTACCTGCTTGTATTTGTAACAATCGCTTTCCTTGGCTTTTGCTACTTTGGAGGTCATCGTTTAAAAACGGCAAAAAGTTCAAGCAAAAAGAAGTCATCAGATAATAATCTACCCTCCTATTATGTCATTGATCAAAACTATAAAGAAAACTATGAAAAATATTCAAGATCGTTAAATAATCTACCAGTAACACCTCCAAATTTAAAGAAGTGTGATATGGATAAATGCTTTGATTACACACGGTGTAAAGAGGGATTTACTGTTTATGTGTATCCTATTGAGGATGCGATCAGTCCATTATACCAAAAAATATTAAATGTCATCACAGAATCACGATATTATACATCAGATCCATTACGAGCTTGTTTATTTGTTTTGGCTCTGGATACGCTTGACAGAGATCCTTTATCGACTGAATTTGTACATAATCTACCTATCAAGCTTGCGCGATTGCCATATTGGAATAATGGGAAGAATCATTTGATTTTTAATTTGTATTCAGGCACTTGGCCTGATTATATAGAGGATGCAATGGCCTTTGATTATGGATATGCAATACTTGCAAAAGCTAGCATGTCAGTTATGAAATTGAGAGAAAATTTTGATGTGTCCATCCCTCTATTTGGAAAACAACATCCTGAACGAGGAGGAGAACCTGGTCAGGCTACTCATAATCATTTTCCTAGTAATAAAAAATATTTGGCAGCTTTTAAAGGGAAAAGATATGTCCATGGTATTGGCTCAGAGACAAGAAATGCTCTTCATCATTTGCATAATGGAAAAGATCTCATATTTGTTACAACGTGTCGTCATGGTAAATCTTGGAGAGAATTACAGGACGAACATTGTCAACAAGACATTCGGGAATATGAAATGTGAGTTACATTTTATTTAGTCATTATTTTTAAAATAAAATAAATTATAAAGAACAAATGGTTAACTATTAATTTATTTTAAACCATAAGTAGAAGAGCTAAACTGAACCTCATGGAACACAACAATTTTTTGCAACTTTCATTTATTTCACTGGAAGTGCAACGTTTCGAGGGCTTAACATTAGTTAAAAAGAATGTTGATATAATTAATGTGATAGTCAAATACTTTAAAGCCGAATGAGAAGGGTATATGCGCTGTTAAACCCTCGAAACGTTGCACTTCCAGTGAAATAAATGAAAGTTGCAAAAAATTGTGTTCTATAAGGATCGTTGTACCCCTTCTACCTATGTTTTAATAATTAATGGAACGATAAATTCATCTATGTATTATTAATTTTTTTTATCAATCTTAGGTATGATTATGAGATCCTTTTGTTGAACTCTACATTTTGCCTTGTTCCTCGAGGACGTAGACTTGGTAGCTTTCGATTTTTAGAAGCCTTAAGAGCTGGATGTATTCCTGTTATTTTAAGCAATGGATGGGCTCTTCCATTTCATGACCGCATTGATTGGTTTCAGGCAGTTATTTATGCTGATGAAAGACTTCTTTTTCAAGTGAGTATACATCAAATTTATTATCATTATTTTGATGAACATGAACGGAGTATATTTATAGTAATGAATAGGTTAATTCCTTCTTAAAATCTTATCATACTATTCATTCAATAAAACTAAATAAAAATATTTAATGAAATTAAATTTTGTATAGGTTCCAGACATACTTAGATCTGTGGTAAATACTAAAATTATGACATTAAGACAACAAACTCAGTTTTTATGGGAACGATATTTTTCATCAATAGAAAAAATTATATTTACAACATTTGAGGTATTTACGAAAATATTGCTGTCTTATTTTTTTCATAAATACTCTTTAGATGATGAAAAAGTACAATGTTTTTAATTTTTCTGATAGATCATACGAGAACGTATTCCTTGGGAAGGTCGTAGGGAGTATCGTGTCTGGAATAGAAATCCAGGAGCACTGGCTATTTTACCTAAATTTGCCGATAGTCAGCAAGAACTTCCATTTCAAGATTGTAATCCAGGGAACACATTTACTGCCATAATTTACTCTCAGCTCGGATCTACTGCAGTTCTTTATCGACTACTGAAGAGCCTTGCTAAGAGCAAGTATTTAGACAAAGTAAGGTTTTATTAAATTGTTTGTAAAATTCTAAGATTGATTTTTTCTTTGAAAATAAAATTATCTAAGTATTGGTTTAGATTCATTATAAATAAGGGCTTTTTTACAGATCATATTAATGTGGAACTCTGACATTCCGCTACCAAGAAAGCCACGATGGCAAGGAATCAAAGCACCAGTCCATGTAGTCCCTGCCACTGGAATATCTTATAGATTCTACCCTCATCCCATGATTAAAACTAGTGCCATATTATCTTTAGACGAAGATGTGACCCTCAACACTGATGAGATTGACTTTGCTTTTGTTGTATGGAAAAGCTTTCCAGATCGAATTGTTGGCTATCCTGCTAGATCTCATTATTGGGACGATTCTAAGGTAAAGTAAAAAACTACAATCTTTTTTTAATTGTTAAATATAAGCATTTTTCAATATATAAACATCTTTTTAATGTAGTTAATATATCAGATTTATTAAAACCATAACTTTAGTTTTTCATATTAGAATAATTAAAATAATTCAATTGAGTGAATTGATGGTAATTTTTTTATTTTTACAGCGATCATGGGGTTATACAAGTAAATGGACAAATGATTACAGCATGGTATTAACAGGGGCTGCCTTTTATCATCGTTACTATAATACTCTATATACTGAAACATTAAGTTCAACACTTCACAAAACTGTAGAGCAATCGCAGAATTGTGAAGACATTTTGATGAACTTCCTAGTGAGTCATGTTACTCGTCGCCCTCCAATCAAAGTGACTCAACGTAAGATGTATAAAGATACAACGGCTGCTGGGAACAGGCAAGTTATACAACTTCTTGTTAAAACAAATACTATTCAGTGTACTCACTTTTAATAAACTGTATTAAATATTTTTAAAATTATTAAAATCAATATTTAGCTATCTTAGCAATTATTAGCAAATATTAGCATCAATATTACTTAAATGAACTTAAAGGGGGGGGAGGGGGGAGGTTAATTTGGTGAAAAAAGGCATGTTTTTAAGAATTTTTTTGACAATACAGATAGTGTTAGTTTATTCAGTCAATTTCCATGTAATAATGCAACATAATTTGAACAATATTTTCCTAAATTTTCATTGCAAAATATGGAAAATTGAGCGAGTGACAGTGAATCTCCGGATGTGCCTCAAAAAAAAGTTGTTTTTCAGTGTACATCATAACTCGCAACATAATCATCTGAACCAAAAAAATCAAAATGCAATTGTTAAAGGAGATTTTCGATTTTTCATTTTTTCGTAGCACTTGGAAGCCAAAAAACCGATTTTCGCTAAAAAAACGGCTAATTTATTATTGTAAAATTAATAATTACTAAAAATAAAACAGAAAAGCTCCCAGGGATACCTGGTGAATTATGTGAAGAAGTACTGTGCAAAATTTCAAAACGATTTGCCCAGTAGATTTTGAGTTATAGTGTGTGTACACCATAACTCAAGCCAGACCTCAAAAATAACAAGTTTCATAAAAACGCTTTAAACTTTTGCACACTAAAAAATTCAAATTAAACTCGATAATTCTTTCATACTCACACAGAGTCGTCGATGCCAGGTTCATAGAGCAACTGAACCTAAGCCTCCCCTTAATTGAAACTCAAAATTATATTAAAATTTCTTGCATTATACTATGTAATATAGATAAACAAATAATAACTACAATAAGCCTAATATATAGATTAAATTATGATAATTATTGAATATATCAAATATTGTTCTATATAATTTTCTAATATTACTTTTTTAGATCTCCATGGAACGATCCAGATCATTTTATCCAGCGTCAAACTTGTATGAACACATTCGTTGCCGTTTTCGGTTACATGCCATTGCTGCGATCGAACATGAGACTGGACCCTGTACTTTTTAAGGACCCCGTAAGCAACATGCGCAAAAAATATAGACAAATTGAACTAGTTAATAACTAGAATTGTATACATTTTATTATCGAATATATATATATACGGTTATTCAAAAGGACGATAACAAAAAAAATCGCAAAGTTGGGTTTGGGGTGAATTTTGTAAGATTGTGCGGTGTATAATTTCATAGCTGTGCCATTTATTGGTAATTTGGTGAGGCTATGAACAATAACAAAAGTGTATAGGAATGATGCGTACGTGTATCTATAAGAACAATAAGTACGTGTATATTAAAGTCACGATAAGTTAAATTATCAAATATATATCACGCGCGCCTCGGATCTCTCACGGTACATCGACTTTTACGAATAAAACTAATGTCTTGCTTTTTGTAATCGATTTTGTGCTCGTGGATTGAGTATAAGCCAATTGCACATATTTGTACTCTTTGGAGTGAGTAGGACAAAAAATACTCTTTTTTACACATTGTTTATTAAAAACATTACAATTCATTCGTCCGCTGGCGCAAATTCCAAGACGTCCTTTCCACATCCGCTACCCAGCGATTTCAGTACAAAAGAGAACGAAAACCACAAAAAAAACGAAGATACGTTGTAACGATAATAATAAATCGAAGAGAGAGATCCGATGTCGCTATGGGTGATACTCTACCAAAATGTAACGCGCGATTCGCTGCTATGCCGAATATAAACTTGTGTACATAAAGAAAAATTCGTTTAATAGTTATTAATACAACAAATTATTTGACAGATAACGAACGAGAGTGCCTTTCTGCAGTACATCATCCTAATTCTTCACTGCATCAACCAGAACCCGGATATCCTTGTCCACTCGTGTCCCTCTCCTTTCTTCTATGACGGATCATTCACATTCATAAGTCTCATGCTTTTTTGTTTGTTATACTCAAGGTAAGGTGCATAACTATAATTGATTCAAAGTCTTTTCATTTCATTCTTTTCTTTTTTTCTTTTTTTTTTTATTAATAATTTAACGCGCATAACGCAAGGTCATTTCATCATTAAATACTTACATTGAGTTACTGTTGAATGTTATTTTTGATTTATTCAAGAATAAATAATTTTAATAGCTAATTAATGGAATAATTTCATGGAACTTTATTAATTGTGTATTGTATGATTATACCTTTGCAATTTTAATAAACGTTTACGTGAAACGTTGCATAACTTCTAAATTTCTTTTGATACTATAAAGGAATTCATTTTTTAATTTTATGACTAATTAGTAAATGGATATAAAGTAACAGACAAAGACGAAATCTTAATTATTGTTTTACAAATATTTTTTTTTTTTTTTTATAAAGGAATTGAGCACAGTCCTGCATCTTAGCAAGGTAAGTTAAAGAAAATTTTTTATATGCTGAAACTATTAAAATGAAACTAATCGTAAATTATAATTGTACAGCCTTAATATTTTACCATTTACAAAAAAACAGATCTTAATCATTTTTAAATAAATATAAAAAACATGTGAAGAAAGCAATTTAAACAAAAAATACAATGTAAAGTAAGAAGTTATTTTAATAAATTCAAATCGAGTATATGTTTTTTTTAATTTGTTATGATTATAAAATATTTTTATTAATAAACAGGTAAATAAAACTGAACTATTAACTTTTTATTACGTGAATGATCTAAACAATTTATAGAAGATCAAGTGAATTATTATAGATTTTGTAATCGTGATGATGAACTTAATAATTTTATGTGCATATTATGTGCATATATTTTTAATAACAGATATCAGTTTTTAGGCACGACCGCTACACGGAATCTTTTCTTATCTTTTGTTTTGTTACCTTATGTTTTCACCATCGCAAATATGAACACCACAAAAAATAACATATTTTGGCCCAAAACGAATTTCTCTAATGAAAAAATTCAATTCCAAGCCTTCCCTGTAATGTGTACATATGGATGAATGTACGTATGTAAACAAGTTATTTGATTATCTCAACGAGATTTTGACAGATCTTACTGAAATTTGCACAGATTACTCGTCTGGTCATAAGAAGGTGCCAGAATCATAATCAGCCTGATCCGTAATGTACTAACTGAATTGCCAACATAAACAAAAATACCAAAAAATCGTTTTTTAGCAATAACTATTAAAAAAATATCGACTATACGCAAAAGTACAAAATGAAGATGGTGAAGAGCACAAAAAATACATCTTTTTTGTATAGTAAGCTTTTGTCCAAGTGCTACCAAAATAAACATAGCAAAACGCTTAAATTAGCTCAAAATTACCCCTTTTCGGGCATTAACATAAGAAATATTTATTTTTCATAAAAGTATTAAATGTAAAAGTTGTAGAGCACAAAAAATGAAACTTTTCTCTCCATACACTTTGTTCTAGGAATGATTCATCAGCAACAGCAGAAAACGCTGAAAAACGTTGATTTGGCCTGTTGCTTAACCCGTAGAGGGCCGGGATGACGCTTTAAGGCGTCATTGCGTTACTCTTTGAGAGGTGTATTTTTGTATACCAAACCATCATCAAAGTGGTTCCATAGGTTTTCGGGGTCGCTGATCACCATTCTGCAATTAAAATCAAAATGACGAATCCACTTTTCTTTACCACAAAATCGATGGTTATTTAAACAGCATGTAGATTTTCATCGCTTGCTTTTTTTTATAAGCTCTCGTATCACTAAATAATAGTTATTTCAATCATCGAGGATCACATTTATAAAGTATATGACTAATTGATTGTTCCAGTTCTCTTGATATCTCATCAGATAATATTATTTTATATTTATTATTCAAGTTAATAAATAACAGAAAACGAAAATCGATAACCGATTTACCTAATAATACTTGTGTACTTAATTGTTGAAATTCTCTAATTTGCAATAATTGCAGTAACAAGAAAATCATTTTATCTGTGTATGGCACAGAACTTTCCTCTTGCTAATTTGGTTCGGCATCAAATCCAGTGGAGAGTATGCGATAGTTTTTTCAACACACCCAGTACATGCAAATACAAAACTATATTATTTTAAATAATTTTTTACACCTAAAATAATGACCTATTATATAAACTGCGCGGCGGCGTATGCTTTGAATCCGCTGAATTTTATATTCTCACAACCGAATAAGTATATAGGTATTCTTATATATTTCATGAATATTTTATTAGGACAGTCATTTACTTTTTCTACCGATTAAACCGT
Source organism: Megastigmus stigmatizans (assembly GCA_900490015.1). Taxonomy (NCBI): domain Eukaryota; kingdom Metazoa; phylum Arthropoda; class Insecta; order Hymenoptera; family Megastigmidae; genus Megastigmus; species Megastigmus stigmatizans. Next base: position 3,477 of record UELV01174654.1, on the reverse strand, counting down.
AAGCTTTTCTTTTCTTTCGACTTTGTACGTGTCGAGAAATTCGGACACCCACGCATCCGGTCGAATTTCATTTACCGTTTGCACGAGTGAAAGTGAAAAAAAGAAATGTTTCGCATTACGCCGATACGTTTACCGCTAAAACTTGAGTGTCAATTGTGACTTACCATCGATTAAAAACCAACCCCAAAAAATTCATTCAAAAAATTCAAATTATTTATTGTATATAATATTGAACTTTCTCTGCTATTGTTAAAATATTTTATTTTTAGCAATGTTTTACTATAACTTTCCTTTAATCAATTATTTGAATCGAATGAATGACTTTGAAGACAATATTGAAACGATTAAAATATTAATCTAAAGTAGAATGTTGTCGTATGACGACAAACGTTAATAATAAAGGTTCTATCTCAAGCTTTCAGAACAAAGAGGTTCTGTCACATGAATACGTTTTATTCTTTCAATTTTAAGCTAAAGAAGAAATTGCATAAATGTGAGATTCCATGTGAAAAAATTTATGTTAAAATCTTGCTCTACGAAGGGAAATACATAACAAAAAAATATTTGTCATGCTTTCAAGGAAGAATTAGTTTAAAAAATAATAGAAAGACGACGGTATAATTAATGACGAATGATCAATCGGTTTTTTATGTATTAATTGATACAAAGCTCCAAGTAATTAACTAACTGTCGTCTGCACAGAGACACGGCAACTGGCACACTTACTTCAGTCTGTTTCTACGTATGAAAATATTTGTTATATCACGATACAACATTGTAGACAAGAGAAGGAATGAATTCGTACTTGAAAAAAGTACAGAAATCAATTAATCAAATTTATCCGATATTTGGCCCTCGTTTAATGGCAAGAAAAAGACAAGGCGCAGGTATTAAGATACAATCGGGAATCAATTATTCCTAATCTGCTATTTCACTCCTCCGTAAGGTCGCGCTAACTGATTCTTAAACAAGCTCCAATTGCCCGGACAAATCAGTTCGGCAATCTGCATAAAGGAACGGACGCCGTTATGGCATTTCAAGATAAAAGAACGCCCTCCTACATCTTTTGAAGCGAAGCAAAAAATATTGCTCGAAAATAACGCAGAATCGTATATATACGCGCGTGCGCGTGTGTGTGTGAGAGAGAGAGAGACTGCAGTGTGTCGCAATGGCATAAGCGACAATTGACCGATGAATCGAGAGCGAGACGACGTGTACGTGTATATGTAAGTGTGAAAGAGAAAGAAATCGTATACGTGATCCTATAACTTAGGGAGCCGCGAGCGTGAATGAGAGCGAAAAGCGAGAGTGAGAGTGGGATAGATAGATATCGCTTATTATGCATTGGGCGAGACAATGTGGAAAGAGAAAAGATTCGAGTGTGTGCAAGTGAGAGTATATACGTATACATATATATATATATATATGAGTAAAGGGGAATGGACGTTTTGAAGAAATTCGAGTTTTGATCTATGAGCTCGAGGCGCTGCCGAAAGTTCGTTAGAAGTCTTTAGGATTTCAGCTGCCGGGAATAAATAAAACATTTTTGGTACACGCCCTTTGGAGCTGTGTTTTGTTTTTGCCTTCCCGGATGGCATCTATTATTCACATACATTCTTACTATTGTCAGCCGGTAGCCCATAAATTACGTAATCTTTCGAATGTGCAGGAATGGAATTATTCATTCGTTAAAAATATTCTTTATAGGCGCGCGGTGAAAGATTTGGTTTCAATTTGCTCGGATTGCGATTTGTATAAATCTATAGCGAAGTTAAAGTTTCGCTAAACTAAACCTAAATTATTTTTAACTATAACACAATAACATATCTGACACTGCAGAGCCAGTGCATTCGATAAGTTCGCGGGATCTATTGTATGTCACCCACAAAGCTGTTATCCAATAATTTTCCGATAGGTCAGACATGCATGAAATTCGATAGTGCATACACCGAACGTCAGGTTGAAATTCAACTGCTATCTCTAAATTAATAGGTAAATTTTACTTTCATCGAGTCGTTATCTCGGACATGCAAATCTGGAGAATTGTCTCGCGGTATACTTTGTATAATATATGGACATATTAGTATTTGGTTGTACAGCGTGTAAATTAGTATCCGGTTGGACAACTGCAAGAATTCAATTTGAATTAATCATTTGTGAACCTTGACAATAAAAAAAAATTAGTTCAATAGAAGAAATTGCATAGTGTATTGTGTTGCGTAATATATTTCTGTATAGAAAGACGTTGATGCTCTCCTTTAAAAAATACGATCGAAATGCAAATGCTCTTAGGCGCACGTTATATTTGACGAGTATACTACAAAGCTATAGTCGGTTTGCCGCGTGCTTACGTATTATATAAAGCTTATCCAATTGAGGCACATTTTGAAATAAAAATAAATAGTCAAGTCGAAATTGCGGGGGATAAAAAGGGAAAAAGGTCGGTGAGTGCGCAGGGCAAATAAGTGAAAAGCAACCGTTGGCCGATCCATCGCGTGCCCACGCGCGTAAGACCTGCGCCACCATTAAGTATTTATATCGCGAAAAATTAACTTAAACGCCGTAGTGGCAGTTTCCGAAAAACATTTTCCTCGAGCACCGCGCAAGGCTTTTCGCCCAAACTCGGGCCTGACATATACATAAGGTGGAAAAAAAAGCCCATCGGCCCGGCCGCGCATGCAGGGTACATATAAACCTGAAAAATCTAACTCGTGGATATGGGTTGTCTGCGAGCTCCGAAGAAACTCAACGTAATAGCTTAATTTTCTATATTCGGAATTAGCGTTTTTGTCGCCGACACAAGTCTCCGGGGCGAAACGCGCGCGGCCGGGCTTAATCCACCCACGACGACGGTTGGAAACGACGCGCGCCCAAACTGCACGCCTATCATTACATTAATTGCCATGCCGCCATAACCGATACTCCATTCAAATTTATTCGCTCCCCGCGGACTCTTTTTATATATACCGAGTGCGCGAGCTTATTGAACGTTGGGTGCGCGCGGAAAACATTCGCGCTCACGTATATAAAACAGCTGGATTTCCGGAAGTCGGGACGACTGCATATATGGACGGCGAAACGCCGAACATTTTAGCGACTGAGCAGATATAGATTGCGCGTGAGGCCGAACACTACGATGCTAATCTCTGTATACGATGTGTGTGCGCGCTATACCTCGCGCGCTTTTTATCCCGTATCTCTATTTGTGTGTGTGTGTCTGTGTATCGCTGCTGCTAAACAAAGACGGAGGGAGAGGAGAGAGAGAGAGAGAGAGTCGCTGGCTACACGACGACGAATATAATAGAGCAAGAAAAAAGGATATTAAAGTCGCGTAACAACGCGCCTGGCGCACCGTCGGCTCGCGCGAGAGCTGCAACGCCCGGGTGAACGGTTTTCTCATAGGTCTGCCTCGTCCCACGCTGCTGCTGCTGCTGCATGGACACGAGACACGCGCGAGCGCGAGCGCCGACGCGGTGG
>UELV01174645.1:420-15507 GCA_900490015.1 Megastigmus stigmatizans | reverse complement strand
GCCTAGCTGAGCAGCATTTCCATTCTTATGAAGAAGTCAAAGAATGGATCGATTTGTGGATCGCCTCAAAAGACGCATCGTTTTTTCGAGATGGTATCCGACAATTGCCCGAAAGATGGCAAAAAGTAGTGGCTAGTGACGGACAGTACTTTGAATCATAAACAGCTAATCACTTTTTCAGAATAAAGCCTCAAATTTTCGAAAAAATCGGTGGAAGCAAAGTTGTGTACCTAATATTTAACAAAATTTTTTAATTTCTTTCAGATGTATATTTAATATTATTTATAAAATAAATTTTCTTGTAAATACGCGTTACTCAAGTAAACACACGAGTCGCGCTAAGATTTCGGCATACCTACGCACCCTTTTCAGCTTGTCCGAGTATTGGGCTTTTTACGTGTCCGAGTAATAGGTTCGTGACACATATGCTGTCCGAGTACTGTAGCAAATGAATACGTACAGGATTTATTATATTTTCCACTTTTCCATTTCAAAACTAAGTTTTTCTTTTTTCTATTGATAAAAAGAAGGATTAATCTTTCAGTTAAACCCATAGTTCGTCTATAAAACCTCAAAAATATAAAAATATACACCATTTTCTGAAAGTAAAAAAATTAGCGTCCGCGTATTGGGTCTTTTACCTTATGTGCGCAAAGCAGGTGAACCTGGCACGGGTGTAATTTGTCGCCCGATCGAAGCGAGCCTGCTTTACGCACTAGTATCGAAATATACTATTTACATACGGAAACTGTTACTTTACACACGACCTGTAAGTATAGAATTGCATTGAATATTTCAATAGAATGGGTAAACGATCGATATACTCTATTCCACATTTTGTATTATGTAAACAAAGATTTGTACGCATTACGAAATAGCCTTACGTTATTACAAAGCTCCGTATCCGCTCAACCTTTGGCAAATCGCAGCGTCAACAATCTACACAGAGCGTGAAAGAGAAAAACACAACATTTAGACAAAGCCCCAAAGGAAGAATTAAGCAGTGAGCAAACAGTGCACATGCACCCAACTCGAAAATCCCCAACAATTCCGTGCAAATAAACTCGTCAAACATCAGAATTCGCAATAACCCGTTCTTATACAATCCTCCCTCTCTCATTCCCCTCTCCTCTCCCCACCAATACCGAATGTGTGCACGCAATCCCGGCGCAAAACCTACATTTTCATTCCCGAACCCCCATCGCCGCCGCTGCATTGCATAAAGCACAAATTCACCTCCCTTTCTTTCGAGCACACGCGAAATTCTCTCGAATCCCTCCCCGTGAAACGATCAATCAAAGGCCAAAGGTTGCGAAACCGAAAGAGGGTCGACAAACGCAGAGAGGCCGCACGACGACGAGGCGGCGACACGACCGCGAGGCTCGGTTATATAGCAGTAGAAAGTGTGTGTGTGTGTGTGTGTGTGTGTGGGTGTGGGTGTGTGCGAGGAGGCTTTAGAGAAAGGGTTCGTGTACGAGGAGTATAGAGGTGCAGGCTTGGGGCGGGGAGCGCTTTCAATTAGTTCGCCGAGCGATAAGAGTGACACGCGATATTAGCAGCGAGAGAGAGAGAGGGAGGAGAGGAGAGAGGCCCAAGCGCACCTGACGGAATGCGCGCCCACGCGCTTCTAATAACTTCGTGGGGCTGCTGTGCACGGTATATAAGAACACAGCTGCGCTTTTATCTCTCGCTCCTGCTGCGTGCATGTATATCCGCGCGGGTGGCATTTTGCTTTATTACGAGTCTGCTTGGCGCGGGTCTTGGAATTCATTTCTTGCTGATTCTTGGGTATACTTTAACAATGGATTTAATAATTGAATGGCTTTGATATGGTGTACTAGAGGATCAGATCGTATTTATTATGATAATTTTAGGCTTATCGATGTCATGATAATGCAAATTATACATTATATTATTTTGTTTAAGTAAAATTGAATTCATATAGTTTCTCGAATAAGTGAAAATTATTTTGAGAAACGACGAACAAGCAGAAAGCTTATCACTTATTTTTAAGTAAGATATCATTTTTTGTTACCCTTGTGAACTTATACTGAGAAAACTTCTGATTAAAAATTGCCATGACAACGTAAGTTTTACCGGAGGCACCATCCATGGCTTCGGAAAATACTATGCTGCTATAGAACGATTTAATAAAAATGTCTCGGTGCTCTCTGTGATGTGAAACATTCTACAATTTATTTTAATTTAAGTAAAAGTTATCGTTCGTTGTCGTTAATGTCAAAGATGTTGAGAGCTCGTATGATTGTAAATGAACACAAAAATCTTTCACACAAATATTTATTTAAAACAAATTTTCTGCAACGTTTCGGCAGCTTAGAAATACTTATGCCGTTCTTATCAGGCTAGAAAGTCGAATAATAACGGAATGTACATTAATATCAAAATTAAATTTTTTTACAAGAGTACACAAGATAATAATACATTTTCTTTGAACGCACCTTAAAAAGTTAATAAATAGAACACATGTTCTCGGGTACATTCATTTGAAACGAGTTATATTTAAAACTGCAAAAAATCCTTATAATTAATTAGTGTCATTGAACATTCAAAATTTAAAATTTAAGTATTGAACCGTCAATCGAAATTAACACTTACACTTTCAGACCCTAACACCTGTTTCGATTCACGGTTCAATACATAAATTTAAAATTTTGAAGTTAATATTTAATGATACTAATTAACTATAAGGTTTTTTTCAGTTTTAAATGTAACTTGTTTATTAGTCTGGTAAGAACAGCATAAGTATTTCTAAACCGCCAAAACGTTGCAGTAAACTTACTTTAAATAAATATTTGGCTGAAAGACTTTTGTGTTCTTTATCATTCGAGCCCTCAACGACTTCATCATTCATTTTATTTATTTAAATATGAGAATAAAATATAGCCTTAGTATAAAACTACAGTACACCACATAATACGATTATTATAAGCTCAAAGTTCAAAAAGGAATGCAGCATGGGTACAATTCGTCACCGTCACATTATCAAAAGTTCGCACAAAGTGTCGAGAGCGTAAGTAACAAGCTTCTTTTCAGCTCTCTCGCTGATATACATCTCGATCAAGCCCGTCGATATTCATCTACACGGTAAAGTTCGAGGGCCAGAGGTCGCCATTGTGGTCCCCATCCCTCCTGAATAATCCATCTTTCCAATAAATTGAACTTACCCACGTGCAGGCCAATTCGTGCACAACACACCACCACCAGCAACATCTCTCTCGACAACGCATTCTTGTCTGGTTAGGCTACACACATACATACTCACACGCACACGCACACACACACTCCTCTTTGAGCCTAGCGTTTGATGGTCTCGCCGATGTCATAATGCGCTTCGCAGCCGCGCTACATACATTCCCCACGCTGAATTTCCTCTAAATACCCGCACACCCACACACGCATGCGTGCATAATCCGACAGAAACCGCTCTAGGAGGAGGTACACTGTATATATATATATATATAGTTTGAGGCGGGTTGTAAAGGGCAGGAGCAGCTGTAGTTCGGTATCTGGCACCTTTCGATCCCCTCGGCAAGGGAGCAGCAGCAGCAGCAGCTCGTAGTAGCAACCCTTTCTCTCTGCACCTACCGATTCCCCGGCAGCAGACGAGCGCCGCCGCGTGCATGTACGCGCTGGTCTTTGTGGAGATTGGCCGAGGCTCGCTAATGAAGTGCTCGTATTAATGAGGCCGGAGAGAGGGAGATAGAGATGCGTTAAAACCACACGGCACTTGCACGATAAATGCGCGTGCGCGCGAGCCTTTTATATTAGATAGATATATGCGAATATATACGTGGATGCGCGAGGTGCACCAGACAAAAGCGAAACGAAACGAGTGAGCGAGAGGCCGAGTTGCCTTTAAGCTCTTTTTATGTTTTCGTTCGTCATTATCCGGCGAGGGGTTACTGCCGCGGGCCAAAGCCTTGCCCGCTTCTCTCTCTCTCTCTCTCTCTCTCTCTCTCTCTCTCTCTCTCTCTCTCTCTGCACCCCGATAAATTGAAAGAGTTTATACGCGATAAGCTGCTCTTCGCATTCGCGCGTATTCTATGTGATACGGCAGCGCTCGAGGCCCGCGAAATAGAAGAGTCTCTCTCTCTCTCGCTCGCTTTATTTCGCCCACGCATTTCTCTGTGTGCGTGTTAGTTATTTTATATTTGCCCGGCGGGTGAAAAGTTTCGACTGATTGGCCACGCGCGACTGGATGTACGCGTTGCAGCCTATAAATGACGAATGACGCGAGAGAGGGCGAGAGATCGCGGGATCAAACGCCACGTACGCAAAACTGCCGAATATCTTTAGTGCTTAAATGATCGATGCGGCTTGTGAAAGGGTTTTCGAGGGTGGGAGGGTAGGAGCCTGCGATTGACTGGTTGTGCAGTTCTCTCTCATTTTTTTTTGCTATCTCTCTTTCTCTTGCTATATCGGTGCAGAAAGCCAGTTTATTTATTCGCGTTAATCATCGACGCGGGGGGTTTTTGGCAGGTGGTTGATTGGCCGTATAGCTCGAGGTTTACCGATACACTCGATGAATTCCGCGGGGCCTCGCTTTTGCCCAAGAATTATCGCTCTTAATGCCCTGCGAGTTCAAATGAATACTGAGCGATCGGTTGGTATACTTTGAATGTTGTATGGTGTGCGACGATAATTGAAGTACAAAGCTGTTCTTTTCACTTGATTCGTAATATTAATTAGGTTTGATTATTTATCATAAATTGCGATTGATACTCTCTAAATTTAAAGCGGTGGAAAATACACTGATTTAGGTATAATTAAAAAAAAATTAGCCCCTTTGCTTAACGGTATATGTTGAAAAAAAGCTGATAAGATTTTTCACTATACTTAATACCTGGAAGTAGAAAGAGACGAGTATGGAAAGACACGATTTTCAATAATTTTCTTTTTACTTTCCCATCATGTAAGGCAGTCCATAATTTTAAAATTTAGTATTTCTTTATGCTCTAAGTGACGATGTAGGTTTTGTACTTTTCCTCTAAAGACTTCATTATATTCTCATTTTGCCGGGGATCTCCTTTGGTCAAAACACTATTTTCACTTAGGAATTAGTGAAAATGACATTGATTTAAAATATTATTTCGCATGCATTGGTGTTTCAGTGATTTGGCTTATGACTGTCTAATTAATGGACTAATGGGAGGTCAGAATCCTTCACCAGTTAAAAAACTGTTTCGATAGCAAGCTAACAATTTGGTATTTTAAAAAATCAAGAGCGAAAGAATATTATTGAGTGGAAACTTTAATTGCGTACATTGCAAGGAATTTAACTATTATGCTCATTCTATAAATTACCATTCGTGTTTGGTCAAGACAGGCCTACGGAGCATCTTAATCGAACACCTGTATTTGTAAATATCATAGAATAAGCTACTCAAATGCATCTTAATACCCTTATATATTTTATTTTAATTTATTTATTACTTCAGATAAAAGTGTCAAAAACCTCAGCGTCTTGCGATGATATTTAAAGATGATTATTAAAAAAGACTTTTATTTTTTATCAAACTTTTACTTTTATTTCACTGATGTTTTAGTGTGATTGTATTAATTCAATTAGCTGTTACCTTTTCATTATATCTTATAGCGAATATTCACAATTTACACCTAATTATCACTATTTAAAATAATGAAAATTGACTAAGGTTCAGTGAACTTACACTGACTCGAATTTAAAGAGTATACTGAATACCTGCATTATCATTTCATTGATGACTAGTGAATCTATCGGACGCTGCCAATTCTTATAGTACGATATCTTTTGGTACTAAGAAGTAAGTGTGAAAATGTACATAAGTTCTTATCCTGAAAGTCCACCAACGCAATGACGCTCCATACCGATAAATACATATCTCCCACACAGACAGACACAGAATCAATTGATTCGTAAGCGCAAACATAAACGCAGTGCGAATCCGTCGCCTTGACGGGAGAAATATTCGCGCGCATAAAGTCAATGTTGACTCCAATTAAGTTTTAAATCAAGTACAATGTAAATGCTACACTCGGGGCTCGTTACACGCACTGCATTCCCACTCGCTATACCCTAACGTCATACATATACAACTGGTGGAGCCACTCGACGCGGCGTCGATCGCGTCGGGCAAAACGGGGACTGCTGCCGCCGACTACGACGAGTCCTAACTTAATTTCAATCCACAAATATTTTCATACGGTTACCCCCACCCCCTCTCTCTCTCTCTCTATCTCTCTCTGGTTCATCGACGAGACGATCGCGCGACGCCGCCGCCATACATGGGGTTAGCCTTTTGGCTTTCTACCCTCCGGAGTGGAGTAAGAGAGAACGGAAACGCGAGGGGCCATAGCGCCGGATATTGAAAATACCTCGAGAGCCGACGGATAGAGGTAGGGGGTTGGTGAGCGCCATACAAACATCCCCGGGTACGATTTCGCCCTACCGCACAACGCTTGTTCCATTTGGATTGGCTTAAGCTTGATGTAGGTGCTGGCGAGGCCTAAGGCGACATCTGACACTCGGGATGAAAATATTTATTCCTGAGCTGGCGGGTTTAATTTCCAATGGATTTTGAATTTAATGCTGGAACGATGTTCGCTCGGTTATGATGTGTCAGACTTTCAGGGATGATAATGAAATGCGAAGGATTTATTTGCTGCTGTATATGTATAAGCACAGGCTCAGGCAGTAACGCAATTTTAGGATAAGTGAGTTGAGGGTTTTTAATCGAAAAGTAAAAATACTGGAACCACAGTCGCAGTATGTACAATTACGTAAAATTATTTTAAAAATTGTAACCTGACTATGCAAATACCTCAACAAGGAAATATATTCACACTTTGTATTGTATAGCATAATAATCTCTTCAAGAGATTAAATCTGCTCTAATAAAAAAAAAATTACTGGAAGTGACCAAATTACCTTTCTGGGTTTTTGATCTAATTGTGTCGTAATATTAAGTTTCAAAAGAAATCAGGATTTCAACAGTCAAGCAAGTCGAATTTCATAATTTCGCATTTAATAATTTGCTTATCGAACGATCCAGAAATTCATTAGAGACACGCTCAATCATAATGAGTTGGAGGCTTTTTGATGATTATTATAATTATTCATCTCTTTGAAGTTGCAGTCGATTCTCCACAGAAAGGAAATGTTCAAGCGAATTACACGCAGCGGGACGCGTAACGCCGGCTTACCTGATACTGACAGTTCGTAACACTTGCTTTCTCTCCCCTTGATTCCCTTTGATCGCCACGTGCACATGCATCGGCATAAGCCGCTGTGTGCCTTTGGTCACGTGGGGTGTATGTACATATATAGGAACAAGAAGGTCAAGGTAACGCTGCTTTCTCATCTGCTTAGTTGATCAGCCGTGGCTGTTTAATTATCCAATTTGCATCCAGCATGAAAGCTTCGAATGGTTTCGAAGTGATTAGTATACCATAACTTTAGCATTTGTATACCTTTTTTTTTTAATCAAAAAGATCCGAGATAATTTGAATACTATTGATTCTAATTGATAATGGTTTTAATATTCTTTGAGAGTGTAGTGATCCAAATACTCTATAATATAACTAATAATTGATCAGTGTATCCTTGTTTATTATATTACAAGCAGTACGGTGAAAATTAATTTATGCTTATTACAATAAGTATATGAACAACAATTTAATTTCAAAAGGAGTGTGTAACGGATGTCCCCGATAAATATCAATAGGGAATGCATAAAACTACTACAAACACGAAGAATTTATGTAAATTTAAAGATTCACATACGAATTGACCCATATTCAAGAGGGGAAACATTTTCAAAGTAATTTTTTGCACTTTTCACTGCTAATTCTCGCTCGAAATCTTGAGTTTTCCAATTACTTCATTAAACTTCACCCTCATTCTTTTAAAATATCCCCACACTTCCCCAGGTCAATTTATTTTTTAAATTTCATATTTTGACAAGCTCTAAGCAAAAACATCGGTTTTATTCATTCCCCTGCAACCTTACTACGTCTTCGTTGGCATTCTCCTTTATACATACGTACATGCATTTGAATTTAGGTATTAACTTAACCAATTAAATAATTGTTATAGTAATTGTAACATTGAGAGAACAGTGAATACTTTTCTGTTTGTTTAACATTAGTCAATCAGAATACAATTAAAAGTGGTCAGTATTTCTTAAGTTTCTTGGAATACTTTCAGCAGCGCTACTAACTATTTTTCTGAAAAAAACTTGAGCATGCAGAAAAAACTGAACTGACGGGTACAACGACACAGTCGAAGCAGAACTGTCAGCCGAATCATTTGATTTTAATCTCAATAAAATTTAAAAGTACAAAATACAGCCGGGGCAAACGTTAACGCTCGCAACATCGGTGCATCTCTCGGTGCATCGTCCAGGAGTTTCGCAGCAGCAGCAGCAGCCGATTTCCATTTCAAATATACAACGTCCGTCGAGCGATCAGATGTCACAAGAATCTCTTTCTCTCTCTCTTTGTCTTTGGGTTTATACACCGTCTTTCTTCCCAGACGGACCTTGAAGTCTCTCCATGCGATGGCAGTGACCTCGACTCTGAGCTCTCCTCGCACACCCGACTACATCCGCTAGAGTTTATTTTACAATTACGATGAGCCCCATAAATAAGAGACGGCGGGGAGGAATCTTTCTCTCTCTCTTTCTCTCTCTCTCTCTCATTCTCTCTGTGCGTGAGTCTCTAAGGTGTATGGAAGCTGTCGGTCCCGGGGGATACCCGATATAGTCGAGATACGCAGGAAATAACCGTGGATATAGGGTTCGCCGCTCATCCTTCACGCGCGTGCCAGCGTACGATCTCTCATTAGATTTTTCAAAATTCCACGAGGATTAATTGGCCCGGGCGTGTGTGTGCGCGCGGGCGCATGCGCAGATTTATGAGTCGTCGAGCTCTCTGAACCTTCGTCTATCGCGATACGAGAGAGCGAGAGAGAGAGAGGAGCTGGCCTGCCAAAGCCGCTCGTTTGTTATCAGCTCCCGCGGGCGCTGCATTAGGATTGAATCGTACGATACCACGCAGCTGCGTGCCCGTGCGCAAGTCAACGTGGTATCGAGAGGAGGTCATGGTTTCTCTCTTTCTCTCCCTCCGAGAGGTCGACTTTTTTTCTCTCTCGAACGCTCTGTGCACCGCGTTGATGCACATTGCGTGTAGAGCGTGATTTTTCACCTGTGCTCGGTGCGCTTCTTACGCCTCGTGTGTGTGTGTGTGTGTGTGTGTGTGTATGTGTGTGCGAGGTTCGCAGGAGGAATGCGACGTGTATCGATGGCGGTGAAGAAAGTCGTGCGGTGAAACTATAACTTGTTTTAAATTGATGGGTCTACGAGTTGTATTGTATGATGAAATTCAGCTGGGGTTTGGGAAAGAATGAATGTGTAGGGCATAGGCTCGATAAAATCATTCATTTGGAATAAAACAAATTTCAGTATTCTTGGTTTAAATACTGATTTACGATGACTTTTTAATAATTAATGTTAATTCAATTACATTTACTTTAAAGTAAAAAATTAAATGATAAAATATAGAATTTCTAAGCTCTAAATTATATATAAATTTGGAATGAGATAAATTACTATTCAAGCCTTACAGTTACGATACATCATTCAAGGGAGATTATATCATTTTAATTTTTAAGATTTAATTGTCAAGATTGTTTTATTTTCCATTCATTCAAAAAATATGTAAAAATATACCAATATAATACAATTTGCCAACTCTAATTTTTAATGATGAAACTCGATCATATTCTCTGATACGCTCAGTGGGATACAGAAAGGCCACTTTACGATTGGTAATTGATCATAATTATTTTCAAGTATTCTCATTTCTCAAAGGTTAATGGGAATCGTGCGTTACATATTACTGCAATCTATTATAAAATTAAAATGTAAGATTCAATCAGGTAGAATAATTTTTACTTTATCACTGTATACTATGTATAATTTTTTTTTTTTATAAAATTTATTTGCATTTCACAATGAGGAGATTCAGAAAAATCACTGTCGAAAACTCGTGCTACTAATCGACTTCGATCCCTCGCAAATAGACTTGCTTTACAGCCGCGAAAATCAAGAAAACCAGATTATGCTTTAACGACTTTGCGTTGCAGCTACATCCTCGCAAGCTATCCTTTCTGTCGCTTTTACGAAGCTCTCTACTTCGACCGTAAGATGTCGCGCGATATCGTGATTGCCCTGGCAATTTGCTGTCTAGGTGTATATGTATACACTGTTTCTCGCGTGCATGCACGCAAAGACACGCTTATTATCGCGAGGAAATGAATTTTGTTATCGTGCGCACGCGCTCAATAGGGCTAACTTTATCGGGCTCCGAAAGGGTATATAAAGACTTGGAATCGCACCTGCGACGCTTTCGCTTGACACCGGTGGTTATATAGCTCCATGTCGACGACCCTGCAGACGAAGGAAATTAATCTCGATGATAAAGTAACCGCGTGAAAGTCGACGCGAACGACGGTTACTCTCGTTATCAACCTATATAATCCTCTGGGCTTTTAGGTCTCAGATCGATATCGTTCTCGGTTTTACAGAGAACTTTTCGGGTAAGGATGAACAAAGTCGTGTACGGAAATGAATTTGAGAGAACTTGTAAAATTTGGCTTCACATTTTTCTTCATTGCATATGCTCTATTATATTAATATTATATCGGCCAACATTCTTCTGACCTTAAACGTTTCCACGTTACTACCTATATGTATATTTGTATATATATATATATATGTATGTGTGAGTGTGCGTGTATGTGTACAAACTAGAGAGTATATTTGGCCTTAGCCCGACCAAGGAAAATTTTATGTGACACATACAGAATGATATTATAGAAGAAAATCTGGAGTCTCTACTGACCATATCAGCCAATCGGATATAGAGCTCTCGAACACTGATAGAAGTAAACGTTTCATTTAAATAAATCTTATTTGATAGCAATTCACTGACTGGAAGATTAAACCAAAGAAATGATTTATTAATAGTTAATATACCATTTTTGACTGACTAGCATATTATGAAAAAGAATGCAGAACTAAACATTCCCTAGCGAACTTCATTTTAGAATAATTTCAGACTCTATCGATCTCTGAAATCTAAAATTTTTCTTACAGATTTTATGTGGACACGATATTCTCAGTACCAAGAAGGTGTATTGGTGAAACCATATCTATAACTTCTCTCGGAGAATTCAGGTTATGTTCAAATCTGAAAGGAAGCAAAATTTGAGTCTAAATGAAAATTTATACAAAATTGAACTTTTAGGATTGTAAGAAATGTAAAAAATTTGTTAATAAGGGATTAAGCGTGTTTCGCCCGGGTACTGTACATAACTAGAATTAAATAAAATGCAGGTATAAATCTTTTTCTAAGCGCTTGAGCGCATAAAAACAGACACGTTACCTAAGTATTTTTACATTTCAGCTTGAAGGAAGGCTAATTTTAATTACGTTAAGATGTTAATCTTGCAAACTAGTTTAGATTTGCAGTTAGCGTTTGATTTCCAACATTCTTATGCGCGATCAATCCAATATTTACTTTCATTTGCCAAGTTTCTTTTTCTCAAGACTAACATAAATTAATGTTCTGTGGATGCAATCAAACTTCTACTTGACGAACTCAATTTAAATTTTAGTTGATTTCAAAATGTAGGGGAACGAAAGTTGCTTCAAAAAGTTGGAGATCCTCGTGGAAAATTGTTAGTGCTCGCGTCTTCTCAGATTCCCGTCTTATCGCGCCGCGCAGTCTTTTCTTTTTCTTTTATTAGTTTCTTTGAACAGGCGTCGGATTTTCGATTAGGTAAGTTGCAGATTCGTTATCTCTAAATACAGCCGATTGAAGGATTTTTATTCGTTTTAAGGTTCTTGAATTAAGTAATCAAATTCTAGCTTTTATTTCCAGATACATTTATATTATCAATGTAGGAATTAAATCGTGTTAGTTTTTCAGTGAATTTTTAAACTTCAGTTATAATAAAATAAAATTTGTCACTCCAAGAAAACTATCTGCGTTTTTTTTATAAAAAAAAATTGTACTTACTTTACATGAAGGATAGACAGATAGCTTAGGCGTTGTCTCATGTTTTTTCCCCAAGTCTCGCGACAACGTTCCAGCCTCGCGTGCGTGTACATATCCTATACACATATATACGCGCTCTTGTGTAATCACGCGCGTGTTTAGAAGCAGGCCCGCATTGAAATATATGCGTGTACTACCCCCGACGACCACTAGACCCAAGGCCTGCGCGAGTCCTTGCATAATTACGCGCGTAATTTATAAAAAGCGTCGGGTTATAGTTCGCCTTTATTTTCACCAGTTTGCCTCACCGTCCCACGCAGCTTTATATGCGGGTATAACGTTGCGTTTACTGTGTGCGCGTAGCCTTTTCTCGCATTCATTTATTTTCTGAGCCATCTTTTTCCCGTTGCTTGCTAGATTTTCATTTGGGTTAGGGAAGTGTCTCTATTTACATTTATTAATGAATGAATTTGTCATCGTTTTGGATGTCTTCCGCGGTAATTATAATCTCCCGTTGCTCATAATTAGAAAAGCGACCTAGATAAATGGAAAGGGAAATTTTAACTTTTAATATTATACCGTGTATATGTAGTTCAAAGTACACATTCATTTACCGTATATGTAGTACCAATAGCAACCAAATTACGTAGCATATGTGGATCTGCCATATATTTCAAACTGAAGCTTAGTAAGTAATAAAGCGTTCATTTGAGAGGTTTCAAATATTTGCTACATATGTTTATATAGTGGACTATTTGCAGAGAGTCATATCCAAATATGTGAGTATGAATCAATTCATTACCGAGTAAAAATTATTTCGCCAAAATTTAATAGCTTTCAAAAATAAAAAAAAAAGTGTTTGAATGAAATAACTTGTACTGTGTACAGCAACAGGACAATCCAATATATAATTCATACTGCACATATCCTTGTACGAAAAATCTTTTTCGTATACCTTTAGCTCTGCTCGCACAATATAATAGGTATGCAAGAGAGATCTCGCTCTTAATACATATACATTTAAAGTGGACAAGAGAGTCGCGGTGGCGTGGCAACCTTGCCAAGGGGGTGTAACAGCAGCAGCACCACCAACCACGTGCGTCGCGCCGACTTAATACCTTTATAATGCGAGCCGGGCAATTCTTTATGTCGGCGGAAATATTTATTAAGGGAATTAGGGAAATTAGCGAGCTGCCGCGTGTACGTACAAGTGCGTGGCTGATTCTTTGTGGGGTTATGTATACGAGCAAAAGGTGGGGTTCACGCGCGCGTGCTGCTGCAACGTGGGGGAGAGAAAAGAATTTATGTATCGCTATGGGCAAAGGGGATTGTTTACCAAAGTCTCGCACGCCTGATTCTAATTGAAATGAACCGGAGTTGAGATTCACGCAGCACGGATTTGGTCGTATGCTATAGATGATTGATTCTCGTTTATTTACAAATTGACTTTATCTTATAGAAAACACAAATTTATGATATTTGCAATATTTAGAATATTACGAGCTGTTTTTTTTTATGACTAAAATATCGTTGAACTTTTGTAGTATTTAAAGGCACTCATTGTTTAAACAAAAACTCGAACAGTCCGAGGATTCACCCTGTACAACAATCTAAATATGTTTTCCCGGGTAGTCGTTGCATTAAATAGAGCTAAATATTTGCGCTTAATTCCGCTACAGCCATAGCGCAAAGCTTTGTCTATTCATTTGAAATTGGGATTAAATAAGCTCGCGCGCACACGAGCTTTAATATCCGCGCCGGAAGCTGCCGCCGCGCATAACGATCGTGAATGCACATCGTCCGCTGTCTGGCTATAACTGGCAAAAGTATACCCACCTGTTCTGCTCGTAATATTTATCTCCTTATTATAGTCGTTACGCCGCTGATTCTCCATTTAAAAAAAAAACAGACTTCCAGCTCGTTTATCTTTGCTTTTTGTCCCGAGACATAAGTCTCGCTTTATACACGCGTCCATTATGCAATATCGAAATATTTCGCAAATTCATCTCCTTATATTTTGGAGAAAAATCACAAAAAATGCTACTGTTCAACGCGAGATTTCCGCACAACTCGTTAAGGTCAGTTACTCGTTGATTGGACTCCTTATTTAAAATTAAAGCAGCGTCGAGCGAAATTTTAATCCTCGCGTCGTTATCCAGTATTTCCAAGTAAAAACTATCAGTTACGCTAGCTCGGTATAACAATGATATTCTGGAATCTCATCGATTGCCGTGCGTATATGTGCACATCCCACGCGCAGCTCCTATGCATTCTTCTTTTCTTTTTTTTTTTCGTTTCAAGAACGCGTCAAAAATATTACAGAAATTTTTCATACCAACCCCTCGCGTGCCGCGCGGTGTTTTCAAATAAAAAGGTGTTTCCCTGCAGCCATAGGTGCAAGGGTACTGTAACGTAGACTAAAACAAAAAAAAAAAAAACGGGGCGAATAAAGAAAATAACGGAGGTACGCCGCCGCGCCATTATCGCCCGGAGCACCAACAGGCCGAGCTGTATTTCGATTTTATTAATAAAACCCGTAGTAACGGCTCTCTTTCTCTACCCTATCCTCGCGCCTTTTCGCAGAATCGCGTATTGATTTCGGCGCCGCGGCTCTCCTCGAAAAACGATATAAAGAGAGAAAGAGAGGGGGATGGGGGGAGGGGGGATGGCAGCGCAAAAGGGAGAAAAACATAGAGCGAAACTGATTGATATATTCGCTTAAAACAAATAGCGCGTAGACGCTCGGCTGGTATTTTTCATCGGCGGCGTCGAGGCCGCGGCGAGCCTTTTATATTTACACTATGGGTGCACGTTGGCAGAACGTGTAATAACGTAGCCATAGCTGCAGAGCCGCCTATACACATGAGAGACCGTAGAAGCGGCGGAACCGACGGCCTGCTGCTGCTGCTGCTGCCTCGTGCTCAAGTTTGCGTGCAAGATACGCGGTGCACACAAAGAGAGTCTCGGCTCGCTCGCTATATACAAATATATACATATGAAGCTTCGCCCCCCCCCCCCCCCCCCCCC
>UELV01174642.1:0-11899 GCA_900490015.1 Megastigmus stigmatizans | reverse complement strand
GCAAGAAAGAGAGAAAAGCGAGCGTATATAGAAGGAGAGAGAGAGAGAGAGAGAGAGAGAGAGAGAGAGCGCACGAGAAAGCAAGCCTGTATTTCTAGTCCCCGATTCATAATTGCAAATTTCCTCGGCTTATTTATGCAGCTCGTAGCCGCACCTGGCCCTCGCGACCTTCTTTCTCTGCCCCCCCCCCTCCCTTTCTCTCTCAGTCTTTCTCGCGTACGAGCTCTGCTAGTAGTGCACGAGCGTCGCGGCCAAGCTAATACACGCTCCCCCCTGTTACGTCTATGCGTATATACGAGGCTCGCGTCTTTGGGCTTGAGTGAGGAGTCGCGCAGGCATAAGTTATACTTATGTATACTGGTGCGCCGAGCGCGATCGTAAGTCTCGCTGATTAAACTCGTTGAAATTGGAATTGCTTAATTGGCCTTGCGCGACGCGCTTAGTCTAATGGAATCTTGAAAGTCGAAGTTACAGCGGCAGCGCCAGTACCAGTATAGCTCTGAGAGAGAGAGAGAGAGAGAGAGAGAGAGAGAGAGAGTTTGACTTATTTGTTTCTCTTATACGGGAGCTCGCCTGCGACTAGGTTCTGCCGTTGCCGCTGCTATATGGGTTATTGAAATTTTTCGACTGCCGCGCGCTACACACTCTTACATCGACGTATTACAGGATTTGAAAGAGATTAACCGGTTGAATTGGATATTTAGTGATTTTCTGCGGCAAAATTACATTTATGTCTTACGTTCAGAAATAATAACGATAACACATTGAATGAGCGTCCTTTTGCAATTGATTTCATTCGAGGCTCGAATCTCGCTTCCAAGAAGCCGACAACTCTTTTGTACAAGAAACTGCACAAAGCAATCGCAGTTTGTCATCAGCACTGGAGTTCGAGCGATCTCGCGAGCTTCGCGAACCTCATAAATATTATATATGCCGGCCGAAGTCTTGCGCGCGCTCGCGCCTTATCCGCGTCACGACATAAAGCTCGTATAACACAGAGCGCGCGCGAGACATCGAGAAGAGATTAGGCGTCGGTGCACGTCGAAGCTGCACGCTTAACGGCAGCAGCAGCAACAGCAGTCACTTGGTCCCCCCGTCTCGTACGTCCAAGTTATGAGAATCTTTAGCCCCTCGTCGGGCCGATACCCTCGCTATATACTGCCCCCCTCCTTCCCACCCCTCACATATACGCGCGGTAAAACGAGTCAACTCACGTTCTCGAACGCGCGCGCGCACACTGGGGCCATACATTTTCACTTTGGCACACATGT
Source organism: Megastigmus stigmatizans (assembly GCA_900490015.1). Classification (NCBI taxonomy): domain Eukaryota; kingdom Metazoa; phylum Arthropoda; class Insecta; order Hymenoptera; family Megastigmidae; genus Megastigmus; species Megastigmus stigmatizans. The sequence goes on along the minus strand of UELV01174642.1, from coordinate 10,628 downwards.
CGTCGTCGTCGTCTACTTGGTGTGCGACTGTAGCGCACGTCCTTCTCGCTCGATTTTCTTTCGATATAATGTAACGCGTCTCGCGCGATACAAGGAGAGCAGAACACCCGCGCCGCCGCGACCATCGCGAAATGGAGATACGATGATGCGGCCCTGTAATGCATTATGCATATGTGGCCGATGTGCCCCTCTCTCTCTCTCCCTCTTATGTATATATGTGTGTGCGTATAAAAATGAAAATCGCTTATTGAAAGGCGGTGAGAGGCTATGTAGAGCGGGAGAGTGAATTTTTAAAGAACGATATGGCTCCGGACTCGAGGCGTTGCCGCGTATATATATATTTACTTTATCTTATTGACTTTTATATATAGAAGCGGTGCGTGATCATATGCGAGAGTCAAGGAGGATTTTGAAGTCTCGTGTCGCCTTTTTTTCTCCTCTTCTCTTCGTCCTTTGGCGATATGTCTCTCTGCATAATGTATTGTGTGCGTAGCGAAGGTAATTTTTCATGCTTGTGGGGTGTTTATAGCTCGATTTGCGATTTTTTATACTAAGGTCAGTGTTTGCTTTTGTTTTTTAGTATAAGCAATATTGTTAATTCGAATAATTTGTTTTACGAACTGTCTCTTTACCGTTTAGTTCAGTGAAAATTATACTATATAGATTGTGCTGTATTTACAGATTTTCGAGCAGTTAAATTTATGAAATATATTTGCATATGGATTTGCGAAATCAAATGACTCATTCGTCAAACTGTAATAAATGCTTACGATTTATGACAGTAGATAAGTACCCAGTTTGCTAAGAAGTGTGACTTTCAATCGATGATACTCACTTTTTTATCTCTTGGTTATGGCTTATAAATCTTAGATTTTTATGTTAGTACCATTTCCTGCTTATATTTTGTTGTTTGCAGTTCGACTTATTTAGAAAAACTAAAAAAGGATTTAAAAACAAAAGAATTGAATTTCTGAAGGAAAAACTGCCCACTACACTAAATACTGCATTTTCATCTAAAAAAAAACACGAGATATGGTTGATTTTATAAATGAATGCCAGAAGCCCAGAGGCTAGTGCAGCGGCTCGTAACGCGAATAAAGCGCATATCCGCTGACCGGTCCTCTGCAGCTACAGAGTCAGCGAATCTCAATTTGACTATAATTCAAGAGCAGTAGCGCTCTCCATTCTCGCGTCTAAATTCGCCTTGTGATTCCCTAAATCGTCGAGAAAGTTCGGTCCAAACTGCAGTCCAAAAGCTCGTGCGAGCCAGTACATGCCCATCCTCTCTCCTACACGTCTGTGCGTCAGTGTGTGTGTGTGTGTGTGTGTATCCACTGTGCGAAACCAATTGGACACGTTATCGGAGACCAGTCCATATATACATCCTAGAGAGGGCTGGACGCTCCGCGCGTACAGTTGTCTCCCTATACCATTTGCAAACTCTCGAGCGTGCGTTGCGGCGCCGCAAAGAAGAAAGAGCCGACGATGACGACGACGAGCTTTGGTCGAGTGCAAATTTACAAATCGACTTTCGGACACCCGAGTGGCTTCGCTCATACGAGGCATAAAAGTTAGGAGAGAGAGAGAGAGAGAGTTGCATCAGCACTGCCAGCGTATTTCTGCATACTTGTGTCGTATACATAGTTTTTGCACCACAGAGCGAGAGGATACCGCAAACACGGAGCGCAGCGCTGCAGCAGCTCCAGGCAAACGAGACACGCGAGAGGGGTAACTTGATACACGATTCCTGTAGGGAGCCACGACTGGGCCGCTTGTGTTTATACGTGACTTGGTACGCAATAACCTGCAATGAATTACGCGAGAGAGCCTAGAGTGCGAACGCTGCTTTTTTCCCGGGATGGTTGCGAGGGAGTTACGACGTGCGGCTCCTTCGCGATGGAGCGGAATCATTGCGCACTTTGCGTACCAGCTCGGAATCTCGAAGTCGTGCTCTTTTCGCATTGAATCCCTTTTATTCGTGTTGAAATAATATCGATTCGAAGGACTTTTCTCAATGGTTTCGACACATAATCAATCGTTATGTGTAACACAATAAGCGTGCAGATTATCCTTTGACTTTTATAGCACAGATCGAAAATTAAAGCTGCGCAATATTATAATATACTGTGTTATACAGGTCTAAGCGAAAGCAGCTGGAAAAAGCAGATGATGAAAGGGCGTGCAGATTTGCGAAGGGCACACATTAATTACAGATGACCTAATCGTAAATTCTCATCTTCGAACTGGCCACGTTGAGCAGAGCCGAGCATCTCGTGGCCGGCGATCCCGGCTCGGCGGCGGCAGCAGCAGCAGCAGCAGCTTACCTCGTAATCACGTTTGTTTTATGGGCCGTTACGATGCCAGATACTTTAACTAATTGTATAATTGCTTTCGTACTCCCGGCATATACATGGCCACGCTACTGCTGCTCCTCCTGCTGCTGCTGCTTGTTCCCAGCGTCGCGACGCAGCTCTCCGTCTCTGTCTCCGAGCATAGTCGTCGTCGCCGTAGCGTTCGCGCAACCAAAAAAAAAAGAAGGAAGGTTTGGGCAAAAAGGGGTTTGGCTGTGATGCTGTGTTCGCCGGTCTTCCTCTGTCGGCGGTCGGAAAGAGAGAGACTCTTTTAAGCGCCCTCGTAAACACGAGCCGTCACTGTGTACCGCCGCCGCTGGTCGGGTCCGCTTAATTCGCTAGGCCGCTAATTGCACGGGTTTTAATTTGCGAAAAATCCGAGCTCCCTGCAGTAGCGTGAGTCGCGCGGGGAGGGAGAGAGTCGAGCATCCGGCAGCGATTAACCGGCGCTTCGTTAACTTTCAACGGATGGAGAGAATGGCCGGAGAGGACTCGCACCGCCCGCAAGATATTTCTCTCTCTCTCTTTCTCTCTCTTTCACTCTTCGCGGATCGGTGTGGCTATAGCGTCGCTGTGGCGAGAGATGAGCAATAATCGCACGTATCGATTGTTGATTCTTTTTTTTCAAGCCACTTTGCGAGATGGAGTACTTCCCGGTTGAAAATGAACATATGGAAATTCATATAGATTCTATCCACGCGGAATTCATTAGGAATCCAGATGGATCTCGATGCTAATCCATCCTAATTCACAGTTTGGAATCCAATTAGAATCCATACGAATTTCATATAGAATCCATACAGATTCTACGTAGATTTTCAGGTCAAATTTAAGATCCTAAGTTTTTGCAAGTCAGAGAAAGTGAGAGATAATGGAAAACCTCTATAGATAATTCTGATGCATCAATTTTTGAAATATACTGATATTAATAATGCCGCATGAGGCTATTCACCTAATAGATGTAGATTAAGTGCACATCATTTTTTTCTGAACAAATGTTATTTCCATGCGGAAGTATTACTTTGATACATAAAGCTTATTGATATTTCGAATTATAAATTTATTCTTATATATCTGTATATATAAGTGAATCCTTCGTCTGTTCCAAATGAAATCCATCAAAAAATTCTACCGACTATAACGAATCGCAAGGGTAAATGAATTTCTTGGCAATTCGAAAAGCTATACACGAGCCTTCGAAAATTCGTCAGCTTCAACTGCACCGCACCGTTTGATTATTCCCCCGTGTCTCATTTCTTGATCGAGATATATATCCGTTTGATATCAAACTGCACAGTAGTCGTGCTCCGAGCGGCAGCCGCGAACAATCGCCCGGCCCATCGTTCCCTTCCAGCACGGCACAGGAAAATCGAGTGCCGAGATCAGACTCCGCGCGTTCTTCACCCTACGGAGGTGGAAGAAGGCTCGCTAGCTTCGTCAAATATTTGCTCAATCACCGCAGAAGATATTTCACTAACTTGCGCAAAGCCGGCCGGCCGCCGTCGCCGCCGACTATGGATCGGCTTCTCCTCCTACCAGCTCCATCTCTACGCACACATTTATATATGTATAATGTACGCGTGTATATGTGTAGCTGTAGCAGTTTGAGAATATTCTCGCTGGCGTCCCTTTGGCCCCCTTTCGCCGGGCTTTCGCGCGGCTATCCTTCGATGGAAGACCATCCGCTTATAGGAAAAGTCAGCATTGACACAAAAGCTCATGAATATATTCTTCACGGGGATAAAGAGGAAGAGGATGAGGGAATTGAGCGAGGCGAGCGAACGCGATGGACGACCTAAAACGCCAATTGATTCAGTGGAAAAGAGTTGTTATGTATACTTTGTGCAGCTCATCGCTGTTTTTGAATTGCAAATTTTCTTCTTTCTTTTTTTTTTTTGATTGCGTATTTACAACGCAATGTTACTGGTACATAATGAGCGACCTTTTAAGGCTGGCCAATGCTAAATTATACTCGGATTTTCAGCGTAGAAGTGAAGTTTTGAGCTTTGAGGTATAAGCAAAGTGGATTTTATTGACATTTTCTAATAAAGGTCGACACTGAAGCTAAAATTAGAAATTGGAAAATTAATTTATTTTTCATTTGTCTCTAAAAGAAGATCGTCGGTGTCATTGCCTGTTAGGTCGAACGCGACTGTATCGATTGCCGTACGGTGCACAGAACTCTCAATCACCGTCTTCTCCAATTACTTAAAACGCGAAGCACTGCACGGTCAGTTGGAGAAATAAAAAAAAGGGAATTAGAGGCAGAGGCAATATAAAATCCGTGCCCTCTCTCTCTATCTCAAGTGACTATGAATCGTGATTAATTCGGGCAATATAACGAAGGAAATTCGACTGGCGAAGTATTTCTCATCTCGAAAATTAGCAGAGAGCAGCCCGGGGCTCTCGGTCGATAAGACCGAGTGAAAAAGGCGAAGTTCCTGAAAAGGGCAAACGTCGTTTCGCGACCGAGCTAGAGAGAGAGTGAGAGTGAGAGAGAGTGAGAGAGAGAGAGGAGTCGAGCTCCAGCTTAATTAGAGAAGGTTTTTTGCGTCCCCTTAAATCGCGTAATGCGAGAGCCGTCATCGAGGTCTCGCGTGCGCCCGCCGCCGTCGCCGCCGCGCCGCTTCGGCGGGAATTAGCCCGACCGAATTTGATCAAAGCTGTTTAACCTGGCCCTCTTATTAAAGAAATCCATAATCGCTTTTGCCGAGGCCTCAAAAGGCACACGGGACCTGTGCAGTGTGCCGACACACACAACTGCCGCCCAGAAATCGGCGAATTGCCCTGCTCTCTCTCTCTCTCTCGCTCTCTCCTTCTTTCTCTCCACCCTATATAGCCTGTCGTCGTCCTCGGTCTCGCCATTTACTCTCTCTCCCTCTTTTTCGTGTATATATACTCTCTCGTGCGCCTTCTCGTTTATATATCCAAAGCCAAGTCTCGCGGGCGCGCTCATTCCCTCTTTCGCCCTTCGCGAGGCTTTCGAACGTCAATCAGAATGGAAATACCTATCAAGACGCGAAATTTTCATTAAACTCCGAGCGATCCGCGAGTATAGAACTTGAATATCGTGCCTGCCTGCCTGGCTGCACGACTAATTTTGCTGTGTCCTTTTTGTTTGCTTATCTTTTCTGTTTATCGTTATTTGGGGGCTTTCAAGATATAGCGTGTGCGTACATTGGATTTTTGACGAGAATCGACGGATGTGTTTTGCTTTTAACGACACATGCTCTTCAATCTTCAATCTCCGTACACGTTAAGTACGGCAAGGTATTATGAAATGCTTTGATTGGCATTTTAAAATAGTAGCTTTGTAACCTTCGCTTTTTAAACAAATCCTACATGATCTCCGATAATGAGCTAAAATGTCGGGCTACAACGCCGTACAGTCGAAAGTCAGCTCGGCCACACCTCGCGAGCTCAACGTCGAATAAGTAATGGCTCGCGGCGCGTACACATCTTCTAATTTTCATTTGCTGCGCTGCTGCTCTCGGAAGCAGAAGCGGCCGAGAGAGTGCGAGAAATATGTCGCGGCGCAAAGTGGCACCTCCGGAACATTTCGTCGTCGGGTCTTGCTTTGGCGCGCGCTCGCGCTCCGCACGCCGCCGCCACGTAGTTACGCGAGATTAGCAATTCATGACCGCGCGCTTGTTATTGTCGCGAGGAGGGCTCTCCACTTCCTCTCTCTCTCTCTCTCTCGCTCTCGTAGCTGCAGCAGCCCCGTATATTTAGCTCACTGGCAATACAGGCCGGCAATAATAATAATTAAGAAACATCATAACGGGGGCATATTTGGAGGCTCTTTCGCCCTCCTCGCTTATTCGCTGCTACTTTTTACCCAAGAATATGTATCTGGCCTCTCTCTCTCGCTCTCTCTGGCTCTCTCGCTCGTGTTTCTTTGCAGAGAGCTGCCGCGGCCTTTGTCTCTCCCTCTCACCTAATCTCGAGCAGGCGCTTGTTAAAAACGCCCGTGAATATAAAGAGTTGCATTATTAAAGAAGTTCGCGCGACTATAACAAAAAGTTTTGTGCCGCCGCCGGCCGCCGACTGTGGAAAAGCGTATATAGGAGAGAGAGAGAGAGAGAGAGAGAGTAGATACCGAGAGTGAGGAAGGAAAGAGCGAGTAAAAGAGAGGGAGTGAGGAAAAGTGCACTACAAGCTTGGGGAAAGGCTCGAAACACCCTACAGGAGTTAGCCGGGAAAGCGTATAGCTGAGCTTGGTATAAGAATACGAAACAAACCACGTTTCGAGAGAAAATACTTTGGACCAAAGGATAATGGTTTTTACGATTTACAGAATTAGACAATATGATTTAAGCTTATATATTTTATATTTAATAAATTATTTTCTATTTATATAGCATCTTATAGTTTGAAAACTATATAACCTATATTTCTGCGCTTCAACCTAAAATTGCAATAATAAATTTGCCGTCTGGAAAAAATCTGATTCTAAGCAGCAGCAGCAGCAGCAGAAGTAGCGTTTTTCTTCGGTCCTCTTGGTCATCAATTTATTTTCAGAATGCTTAATGGGTTTCTTTCAGCTGGGTTCCTCCTCGTACCGCTACACGCAGCCACATGGCACTCGGGGAAGAATCAGCGGCAGGATAAAGAAAAAAAAGAGCAAGAGGCGGATACGCAGGGTTGGGTGTGCAGGTGAAGAAACGTCAACGGCAAAAAACTACGGGACAGGAAGTAACGGCGCATAATTAGCATAACGACACTAATTAAAATACAAATGAACAGTCTTAAAGGCTCGCGGCCCAACCGGGTTGACTCATTATCACCCACCGAGTCGGCATCTTCGCTCTACCTTCTTTTTTTTTGTTCTATCCTCCTAGGAGATTCGGGGCTGTGTGTATACGCACTGGTAGCCGCTCGACGAACCCCTTGTATATTTTACTGACACTCCCAAGCTTAATTATATATTTAATTTTAACGTCCTATCGTTTGAGATTTCTTTGCGCTGCACTAACTCTTGATTGTAACGGTAATGGACGCAATTTGTTTCGCCCGCGTCGTTATATTTTCACAATTTTTTTGCCAATTCGTATAATCCTCTGCGCACAGTTCAAATTAATAATCGAAATCATTTTGCTCTAATTATACCATAATATAAAATAGAGAAACGTTTTGTCTAAAAGGCAAAACGAATTGGCGCACGAAGCAAAGTATCACATTTCTTTATTATAGTAGCATATAAAGTCGGCCATCGTCGCTCTCGCCGATATAAATTTTGCCCGTATACGTACACGCGTCATATATATACATCGCAGCGATCCGCCAGGATAACGACGCAGATTAGTGTATATTTCGCGGAAAATTGGGCCGCGCGAGCCCGCCTTTATGGAGCGACGGGGAGCCCGGAAACATATCCGAAAGTGTATCCGGAGCTCCGCGCGCGCGCGCGGTCTCGACTCGCTCGTCCTACATAAAGCCAATGTCATAAAGTATCATGCCTCGCGCGGCGGCATTCGATTTAGCTACGTAATCCCTGATTCACGTGAGCCACGTCCCCGAAATGTCTCTCTCTCTCTCTCTCTCTCTATGCTGAACCGACATGTCACTGGATCTATAGCAATATATATACGTATCCACATAAATATGATTGGAGCCAAAGCGCAATGCTTTCGATCCGCGCTCCCTTTTTCCACTTTCTTTCCTTTAATGCTCTGGCCTCTGTGCATCGCTCTGCTCTCTTACCCCTCTCTCACTCCCTCTGTTTTCATCTCATATTTTTTGCTTCCCTCTCTCTCTCTCTATAGTTTATTTTTACAGTCACCACGGATCTTAGTTTTATTTCATTTTATCGAATATATTCGGATCTACTTGCACTCCTTTCTTCTCAAATTTAATACCATGAATTACATAATGATAATACCTATTTCAATCAAGCAAATCAACCTTATTTCTCTGATATAATAAAAACTTTAAAAATCAAAATAATGTATCATAATCGTTTGAAAAAAAAACCGCGAACTCCTTGTTTGTTTTGAGACTATACGCAATTTTACGTTATCAAAATCCACCTTCGCATGGAATTTCAAATATTTTTCGAGTCCCTACCCTCGTTCCTATGCCGAACTCCCTTATGCCAAATTTTATTTCCCACTCGCTTTCTCTTTTTTCGTCAGTCCTCGTGCTCGTTCCTTTTACTCTCTCTCTCTCTCTCCCCGGCAATTCACGTCAGATTACCATGCGTTGTCTCTCGTCTTCGCGAGATCCCTTTACGACGGCGTTACGGGATTCAATCGAACCTGCCCCCATCACCCACCCCCCTTTTCCATACACATACACACACGCGCATGTATGTACACTATAAGGGAAGTCAAGGCTCAACCCCTTCGGCGTGACTTCGCTGCGTCATGCGCGCTCGTATTGTCGATTGCGGCAGTTCGGGAGTTTCGACGCGACTGATTTTGCCCGGAGATCCATTCTTTTTCCTTCGCCCTTTTTTTTATGGTTGCACCATACGCGCGATTGCATCGGGCTTTCGCGCTGTTATGAATCGAATATAGGGTTGATGAATTTTTCCCTCAAACTTTTTCGATCGGATGGCTGTTACTCGAGGCGAATTGAAAAATACCGTATATTGGTGGCTGACAGATTTAATTTTTTTTTTTAATGTGTCAGTTTTGAAAAAACACATTTAATGGATAAATTACGTTTTGAGAAAATACAATAAATCTAAGGAAACTGATTTACAGCAAAGCCAAACGTGGAAAAACGTATTTTGAAAACATTTATATTTATTACCCGGATGATTTAGAAACCATCGAGTGCGACATGCCACCCCACGTTACATGATCACTCTTTTGGAATCAAGTTTTCCAGACCATTGATTCTGAAAACTCGAAACGGCTACTAATCGTCTGTGTTTTCAGGCAGTGATACTATATATAACAATGTAGCATTGATTAATTATTTAGAAAATTGAACGATTCATAGGTATTTCATATGTACAAATCGTTAAATCTAAAAGTAAAAAAAAGAGATATTTTTGGTTTGTAGGATAAATATTTTTTTAAACTGCTACATTTTTAATAATTTTCAATTTAAGAGCCTATTTTACTGCTAAATTTTTTAAAATATTTTCTAATCCAGTTAACTTATTAACTTTTGCTGCACTAAGTGCGTGGTCTTTGGAGAAGCTGTTATAGCTCAAACTCTCACTTCGAAGTGAGTATATGATCTAAACTCAAAGCTTCGCCGTATTATTTTGGTGATATCCATTTGTTTGTGTTTTATATTCTAATTGGCTATAAAATTATTTGATGTTAAGTATTCACTTAATGAAAGTTCTTAATAAAAATTGAAGTTGATCAGATCTACTTGAAAATTGGCATACAGAGGTTTTCGAGGTCGCTGATTACGAATCCGCACAGAAAAACTTAGATTAAATATGTTAGTTCTTTTATCTTTTTATTTTCTTTCAATTGACTTAATTGAAATTTAGTGAGAGGTCCTCAATGCACCCAATGTAGATAAAAACTGAATTGAGCAATAGGTTTTCTTGTTATCTTAAAACAATATAAATTTACATAGAAAAGGTAATTCTTAGAAAAAAACAATTAAAAAACACAAAATAATCTAAGATTTCTTGATTGAGATCATAGAGTAACAAAATATCTATATTTCCTATCATCTATTATAATAAAATGTAGATTTAAGTAAATAAATCAAATAAATTAATTATTAAAATCAAACAATGATATATGACAAAAATTATGAATGTATGCTTGAATAATAAAAGAAATAGATTACGTAAAAGATATTGCTCATTGCAGCTTGGCGACATCAGCGGCAATCAAAACTAGAAAGCGAATATCGACAAGGTCTCCAAATATTCTTCGTCAGAACAAATACAGTGCACTCGTCGCCTTCGAACATTTAGCTAATTAAGCAAAACATTGGCAAAAGAGGCAGCAGCAGCAGCACACCATTATCGCGATACGAGATTCGCGTACTTGTCGCACGTACTACTCGCGCGAAATCCCGCATAAACGCGTTCTCGCTTATAGCTCGCAGCAAAGGAGAGAGAGAGAGAGAGAGAGAGAGAGAGAGAGAGAGAGAGAGAGAGAGAGAGAGAGTGCGAGGGAGACCTGCCAACGCGTCCTTGCCTTTAGACTGCCGTGCACGTAGCCTTAATCCCGACGGCTCTCGGTCCTTACGTGTACACACACACACACAAACACACACACCGACGCATCCAATCTCTCTCTTTTCGCATCTCCCACTTGCACGCGCGCACTTTAACCTCTCTTCCCACCCTCACCC
>UELV01174636.1:0-34903 GCA_900490015.1 Megastigmus stigmatizans | reverse complement strand
CCTTAAGGGAGTTCTCTCGATAATTGAATTGATGATGTCAATGACTTACAAATTTTTATGTAGCAAGGTAAATGATTGAAGAGGCTCCAGTTAAAATTTCGCGAGGCTAGGGTACCCCAAAGCCGAGAATTAAATATTTTTGTTATTGCTTTTTTAACACGTAGTCTTATGGGAAAGATTCTCTTTTTTCCGATTATAAATTAATTGATGATGACAGCTTTTTGATTTTTTTTAATTTTTAGCAATTTTCTAAAGTACCATAGGGTAACTGTGAAATAAGAGGGAGTAGATATTTCATATATAAATCTCATTTGCCTATAGGTTATACATACAAAATATATACCTGTATATACTGACTGCACAGGTTAAATCTAGTAAATTCTGTACTTGACTTCCTACGTATAAGGAGAATCTCCTTAAACTACAGCAGTTATACAGTGTGTCTGAACATAGGCAATGATTCAGTAAAAGAGTATAGGTAGGTATAACTACACAGAAAGAAAATTTTAGGATTTATAAATCAAATTACGAAAATTATTACTTTATTGTAATAACTGTCAATACAAAATATTATTGAAATTATTTAGTACACACTAAACCATCTTAGCGATATAATCGATGAAAATAAATTATTTCAAATATCGATTTTTTCGTATTCATCAAAACTAGTATAAAACTACAGTCAATGCAAATATTTCGTTGCTTTTCAACGATAGAAATATTAAACTGGTGAAACAAAGATAAATTTATTTTATCTTCATAATTTAACGAATTCCTAGATCTGTATTTCCAAAACTTCATTTTCCTTCTATTGTTTTTTTTTCAATATTTCCATTGTTTAAATAAAACAAAATTTTTAAACTTACATTATAACAGTTGATAACATTTGCATATAATTAATTCACAATTTTTAAATGTGAAGTAAAAATGATAATTATTTTTAATTTATACATATGAATTCAGATTACTACTTAAGAAATCAAAATAAGATTTATCGCACATCAAAAACTACTGATACAAATGAACGCAAATGTTATACACATAATTATAGTAACTTAAATACGGTCAATAAAGATTCGGTATACAATCTATTTTCCAGCCATCGGTATAGTCGTACCTCCACCACTCACCGTCAACACAGATTTTCTTATTTTCAAACTCCACGTTTCTACCTTCCACGGCCAGCCGTTCGGACGTCTCCAGCATTACCCATCTCTCTTTCCGCTCGACGTACGTTAATGATTCGCCGATTGAAAGCAAGCCTTCCTCTGCTATATCCTTCCGCATGTCGAAAACCTTTTTCCGGTCCTCCAGAGTCTCAAATTTGACGTTAAACATGGCTTTTCCATTCTTTGCCTTGCCTTGCTTTATTACCTGCCACTTCATGAGTCTACCCGTCCACGAACGCAATATTGCCTCGAGTGCCTCGAAAGTTGTGTTGTGTTTTTTCCAGCCTTCCTTCACCATTAGGCACGTCTTCAGTTTGTTTCGTTCGGAATATTCCTTTGTCCAATCGATTTCTTCGTCAAATTCTATTTTGCTGCACTTTGTCCACCAGTCTTTTGGCAGTGGAGTATAACTTTTGTTAATAGAACTCTCGGAAGTAAGTGGCGTTTTTATAGTGTTCACGATTATCGGCGCAAACGTTACTCGTGCGGATTTTTTGGGGTTTTTATTATTTCCTAGTCCATCGCAAGAAACTCTATCAGTTTCGTTTAGGTTATCTATTGTAGCTATCTCCTTTAATTTGTTTTTTTTTATTTCTTCTAATTTTTTCACTTCTAACCTCAATTGTGATAAGCGTTGTTGAATTTCTTTCTCCTCACTTGTCAATATCATTTTATTCAGTCCGCTTCCATTTAATTGGTTTTTAAAACCAAATAATTCTATCTTTAAATTGTCTGTATGCTTTTTCATTTCTTCTTGGATATCACCAACTAAATCTTTTACGTTTCTTAATTCTTTACTGAACACTTCTAATACGGTTATCAGTCCTTCAATGTAATCAATTTTTTCCATTGTGTATCGGCAATATAACACCTCAAAACTAATTAATTATTTGTTTTAGGTTAAGCTATAGGCCTAATATCTATAAATGTACCCGCTTGTGTTCACTTGATTAGAGACTTCAGCTCACTGACCGGGATTCGTATTCGTAAAGTTGCTGACCGGCGACGTATATCCGATGCAAGAGGTATCAACTTATTAAGAGTATATACATATACATATACATATATATCTGTTTCTGCGTATAGATATGTTGACAAAAGCATACATTGCACTTGTGCTAATAAATTGTATAATAATATAATACTCTATTGATACTGTTGATATCTCAAATATCAATGACTGACTAGCCTCAAGATTCTGATATATAGCTATACTGATAAAACTTTTAACAAAAGTCATCTACGAAAAGATAACTTTCTTTCATTCAAGTTATATTCTATAATATTTATAGGTATTTATTTATGACGATCTTTATTATATGAAAAAACATCAAAATTAAAATATCATTTTTGAAAAGAATATAATATAAATGACTAGGTATACTGCACATATTTAACTGATCACTAAAACTATTAAATATTATTTTTTAATTTTACAGCTCAATAGATACTTTTGTACCTACCAAACTATGTGTTTGGTAATTATTTTTTTTTAGAGTTTATACTTTACTTTAACTACCTGTTTTACTTTACTAACCTGTCTGCTAAGTGCTACAGTACAACCAACAAAGATTATCTTCGTTGGTACTATACTACCTCTAAAACCTGTCTGTGGACTGTGTAGTATTTTTTTTTAATGTCTATATAGGTTTAACAGAAATGTAAACAAGTGTTGGCCTGCACAGCTTATTGCAGCAGTTCAGTTATTTTTGTATTTTTTCGTTCGATGAATATAAACAATACAGTACAAATTTTATTTAATAATAGGTAGAAATGATAAATTTAAAAAAAAATTGTTTTACCAATTATAAATGTATAGTTAAATGTGTCTAAGTGCATAATGTAGAATTACAGATACAGTATAACCTAAAAATTATCTTCCAAATTGCTTTTATCAACTTATTTGTATATAATTATGGAATAATTCAAAAGTTTTTAAGATCTGTATCTCTATACACATTTATGTTCATTTGTAATACATGTAACTAATGTGTTTTTCTTTTCTTTTGGTTCACTTAAGAATTGACAAATATTGCTGTTCTTTGATTCATACATAAAAAATTTTATAATTAAATTATTATGTTATGCGTAACAAATATAGTCACTTTTATTGTTTTTAAATTTCTGAAAGATTGAACTTTTCATTTATCTCTTACAGTTATGGTGGCTACTTCTAGATGTATATCGGCAATCTGATGCATGCATTATTGGTGTAATACTTAATTAACAGGTTGTATTCCATTTTTAGACTTTTACAGAAGAACGAAGGTAACTTTACTTTATTCTCATAAGACAAATTAAGATAAAAATATAATACATAGACTGTGATGGTGTCTAACAATAATAGCAATTGCTTATTTCTATTTTTTACAGTTCATTTATGATTATAAAAAGATAAAATTTTATTTTTAAAATAATTAATTGTAATTTACATTATTATGATTAAACTATAACGATTGAAATTATCATTATGTGTGTACATATTCAAATTATAAATTTACTGAATAAAATTACTAAACTGGATATAATAAAAATTTATTAATCGCATAATATTGTTATGGATAGCAAGTATACAGTAATTATTACATATAAGTACGAAACTTCAGATATCAAAGAACAGAATAATAATGCTAAAAATTTATTACAATTGACTCTGTTTATATTTAAGACCATTCCTCTCATACGTTCTAGTTGGCATTAACAAAAAAAAGAGCTACCTCGAGAGCTACTCATAATTTCATAAGCAGGACAGCATAGATTTCTTCCTCGAGTATGTTGTGTGCATAAAAAGCTCATCTTTCGCAACGTTTCTCTCCAGACGTCTGTATATCTATTCTACCGAGCAGAACGGCATGCTCGAAATGATTTATCGTAATATCATCTTGGCAGGCTGAGGTAATGCGTGCATCCGTCGTTCCTCCATTCATTATTTGCTCTCAATGAAACGCCTCGGATCCGACGCACGCGTGCGATGACAAACGCACGTGGGCAGGATCTATACGGCAGACTCCATACGAGCCAAGTCATGACGGGAGGCATCGAGACTCTCTTCAGAGTCAGGCGCGATTCGTCATCCTCTCAGGAATGTACACACGAGCATTGTTTATGCGTAGCTTTTTCGAGGCATATTTATTTATTGAGTCGTCGCTTACACGAGCTATTCTCTGTTACTTGTGAGACTTTTTTCTGCTCTTGCATGATTGAAAAGTGCTTTTAATTTTGTTTTTAACTTGCTAGTAAACAAAGCTCAATTACTAATTGTGGTGCTCAGCTCAAATTTCAGTTGGAAACGCTATTAATTAATTTTGAGGCGTTCAACGTTTATGGATTATACAATTTTTCTGCTGGCGCCAATTTCGTAGAAAAGTAATAAATTTAAATAGATATGATATTTGAATAAAAACGTTTTTAAAGAGAAAATATAAATTACGCTTCTGCATGCATAAATAACATAAAAAAAAAAGATAAAAACTTTCACCCATTTTTTAAATTTGGATATTTATTTTTATGAAATCGCGATGCTTTTTATCTTTAAAACGTTTGTATCGCTTTAAAGAGTTGGAAAAACCGAAAGAAAGCTGAGGCAGCGCTAAAGCTGTCCATTTTATAGTGTTAATAAAATATTGTTACGCGATTATAATAATAGCCTAGACAGCGGAAGCTTGGACTCATTGTTGTATAGATGTATCCTATTTAAAACAATCACTTTAATAAAACTTTTATCGATTGTTTAATTCAATGAATTTTCATATAACTTATACATTTGGTGATGCTAATAAAACATTTAATGGACGCATTAAGATTAGATCGTTATTTCTCGCAATTTCCACTTATCTGTCGTTATAAACTGTTTTTACATTTATCGTTACATGCCGATACATTTTACAGGAAAAAAAAAATAAGTTCGAGATATTACTGCATATAAAACATTGAGAATATAAACATTATTCCAATTTATTGAAATAAAAGTTCGTTTTATCTACTGCGTACATAACTTTTTTTTGCGACGTTCTTTATTTATTATTTTAATCTTTTTTTTATGTGTAATTCCTTTAACCCAATTTTAACAACTTGGATATAGATTCTTTTCGTGACAAATCAATGAAACCATTTTTTGTGTTCGGTACTATTTTCAAAAACTATATCAAAAAAATAAATGGTATAACTTATGCTGTTTTAACGGCTTTAAAAGTAGTTTTCGATGTCGAACTGACGTCTTTCAAAAAGTAATCCGCATCTTTAGTGGAGTGCTCCTGCAGTGCCCGTTGAGCTTGTCAAACACTGTAATACAGTATATACTCAACGCAAGTCTTCGAGAGTATTATAAAGCGACTTGATGTAGTTCTGTGTAAGGACAAGAATTTGATTTTTTTTTTACAACTTTTACAAAAATATTAAAGTGCATCGTACAAAACCACAATATATCCCAAAATTAAAATTTTTTTTGCATAAGTTACATAAAAAGCTCCAAATCGAGTAATTATAATTCGTTATAAATCTAAAAAGAAAAAAGAAAAAAATGAAATAAGCAGTTGAATATACCCAATCCGAAAACTCGTTCCAACCGCTTATTCAAAAGTCGCCTTACGGAACTTACTCAACCAGTTTAGTCCTCGCTATACCAATTTGTTCTCCCCGCATATACATATATACACTGCAGTTGGTGCATCAAATGAAAACCCCCCAATACGCGTACGCCGCATGCATTTCTAACACTTTCCTCCCTTCTCGGCCTCCACACGTCGTACATACGTCACAGTTCACACACACATACAAGCTCTCGATGCGCGTCAAGTACTCGGTGCTCGGTTAACGAGCCTATACATCGGGAATTCGAGAGACGTGCGCAGCGCACCTCACTCGAGCGCAAAGGTGCCGAAAGTCCTCCTTCGGACGTCTGCGCCGTCATGGCCCACGATAATGCCGCGCGAAGTGTCTCTCCTGCCGCATCTATACATTGGTTATATATGCGCTTCTTCTTGTAACCAATGAGTTCCCTCTTACATATACACACCCATACACACATATATAGACCATAGATTCTTTCTCCTCTCGTTGGGGATATATATAATGGAAGGTTTCCGTTTCCTGCGACCGGCCTCGAATACCAATGACTTCGTGTCACGGGCTCTCTCTCTCTCTCTCTCTCTCTCTCTCTCTTGAGCATATATATATGCAATATAGGCAGCACGTGAAATTGTGGGTGCGGGGCACTATAGCTCGCTATACGTGGCAGCTGTCCCGCGAGTTGGCCGGAAGTCAACGG
The DNA here is from genome assembly GCA_900490015.1 of Megastigmus stigmatizans. Lineage (NCBI taxonomy): Eukaryota > Metazoa > Arthropoda > Insecta > Hymenoptera > Megastigmidae > Megastigmus > Megastigmus stigmatizans. Next base: position 28,468 of record UELV01174636.1, on the reverse strand, counting down.
CAGCTATTGCTGCACCGTAGGTGATTGTGCGTGGATTATTGGCTCGGTCGCGTACATGTATAGCGAGGTATCGGGAGGAAGAGAAATGCGTAGCGTGGAGGTGGGAAATGGGCAAGATATACACGCTTTGCCAATGGGAGTCCCGGTGCATAGGTTCTGAGGTCGCGCGCGATCCAGCGCCATTTAAAGACTTTTCAATGTTGATTTTTACCCGTAATTAGACGTTTTCACCGGCGCTGCACTGTGGAGCACTCGATGCTGATTGCTGAGTAAACGTGCGGTGCGTGTCTGTTTTTTTGTGTGTGTGTGTGGTTGGTTGGAGGAAAGCTATTATGCAGATGACATTCGTTTCTCCGTTTAAGCCGCTTTTTTGGCTCTTATTCTTGCCGCTTTCTTCGTTCTCTTTTTTTTTACAGTTATTTTAGCTGCTACAGAAGTGTTTTATTTATAGTTACGAAAAAATTTGTTTGATAAAGACTTTGATTTCTTGCGTATATAAGTTAAACAGTAATGAGCTATATTGAACTAGTGCCTCTATTAAAATATATATAAACTAAATGATAAGCCAAGTAGAAAAACCTGTTAATATTCTATCAGATGTATATATACAATGCGGATCTTTAAACTACTATGAATTTGATTTTTATTTTTCCTTGCGAGTATACAGAAATACTACTTTCTCGGTGAATTTTTGCAAGTCATAAATATTAAGTGTATAATATTCTAGATTTACTACATACGTCTATTTCGTGCTTATGTGATATTTAAGTAAACCTGTAATATTAACTTTAAAATATAAAATTAAGTGTGAATGTAATTTAATATATAGCTATAATAATATATTATAAAAATAATGTAGTTGATAAACTTTTACGAGGCTGCAGTTTATTGCTTATGTTTTTTTTTCCAAAAGGATATCTTGAAGAAGATATCTTGAAGATACCTGACCAGCAATATACAGTTACGCAAAAATGATTTACACGACATGAGGGTGGTGGTCGAACAAATCAACCTTTTACGACGCTCTTTTTAAAATATTTTATTTCGACATAATTTAAAGAACTGTTAGGTTTTTAAATTTAAAAACGTATTACCTATCTATTATAATATATGATATAAAGCATCGTTACCGTTTTTTGAAATTTTTGTTTTAGTTTTCTTGATGTAATTGTTAATATGTGCGCAAAATATTTTAACTATTTTTTTTTTATATCGTACGAATATTGCTGAATAGATAGACATTTCAAATGAATGTATGAAAAAATATTTATTGCAGCAGAATCTCATCAAATTAGAACTGATTCATTAATATTATAGTATATAGATAATTATTGTACACGGACTTAACAATACCTTTTTATCTCTTTGAAATTAATCCGAAGTAAAAGATTTTTGTTAGATACGTTCAAGGAGAATAATTATTACTCTCAAATATGTGAGTCGTAAATAGTTACGATCGATTTAATGAATCATCCTTTATAGGATAGATAACAATAGATGAATCTATAAAAGAGTAAACTTTTTCAAGTCTATTGGGAAGCGTCTGAAAGCGAAGAGGAGAATGTGCATAGGATTATCTAGATGAAGAGTCACTGTCTGTATCGAAGCGTCTTGAAGAACGAAATAGGAATTGTTACAATGTAACGGGTGAAATGGGCGGTTGCGTCTGTCGATCGGTGACACTTATTGCATCTAAATTAACTGCATCATAATTCGTCGTGAAAAATACTGCGCATAATGTGTTAAAAATGTATAGAGGAAAATCTATACTTATCTACTCTCAGATTTCATAGATCACATCATCTAAAATGTTGCAGAGTAAGAAGATGAGAATATTTATTTTAATTTTCAATCCCGCGGACATACTTGGGTTTTACATTAATACCACGTCTATAATACCTTCAATTAATGAGCATAAATTGTATTTATAAATTTATCCATGACCTGTACTTTAAAACTAGGCAATAAAATATTCTTGCGAAATACTCGTAAATATGATAAAATTAAGCTTCAATAGTTCCAACAACATTAATTTCCACTTGCAATGCATCCAAATCTTATCAAAGTCCTTCATCACAATAAATTACTCTTCGTCTAGACCATACAGCCGAACAATTTAGTTTAATTCCATTCCTCGCATACTTACACGGCTCAATTACACGACAACAAAAAAAAGGTGAAATTATATATATATATATATATATAGCGACACAAGGGCACATTTCGAAGCATCAAAGCACATTGCGATCTAATAAGAATATCCGTCCGAATGAATCGGGGAGGCTAAACCTTTCTATCCGAGCCCCGACAACAATGGATAGCAATACCCCTCTATAAAAGAGATACAGCGGGATAAAGTTTTTTTTCCCGATCGAGAGCTGCACGTCATAATGCAGTCGATGCGCATAATACCGACATAAACACGAAATACAGTCCGTATGTAGCAGAGATAATCTCGATGGAAAAGAGTCCGTCTGCGCCGTGGCTCTTAGGTACTCTCCTAGACTAATTATCCGCGGCAGAAAGAGAGATCCCCGAGGACAGGCCTCGCTCGTGCCACGTGGAAGAGTCCATAACCTCGCGCGTATATAGTATAACTGCATACACACATGTGTGGACGTTGCGAAATGTGCATCGGGTCCGTGCAGCTTCGTTCCTCCGCGCGATTCCATTTATATGCTCGAATAAGGATTATATACACACACACACACACACACACACACACACACATGATGTAGTAGTCATGTGTGTGTCCCCGTGAAATGGAGTTTGGAAAATTCGCCAAAACTGCCCCCGGGGCGTAATTCGCATTTGCGCACATGTCACATAGAGCAATTCGAGCGCATATGGGTTTTATCGGTATAGATATGTTCTTAGCGGTCCATTAATTCGAACAACTCGCTTCCTTCTTTCGTTTTTCTCCCTTTCTTTCTTCGAGGTGGGGTGCGCACTTTCGATCTTTATTGCCTCGCTCGCAAAAGTTGTTTGCTGGTGTGCAATCGTGCGGTATATCTCTTTGGATTTGGCATATTGTCATTAGGTCTGGCTTTGGACGTTTATTTAGTGGTTAAATGGGTCAATTGCGGATGGAAATGTTCGTGAAATTTTTCGTTCTAATTTGTACGCTATCCTTGGCTCTACGCCTGTATCGCAATTATACTAAATTATGCGCCTGTCTGTATTTTGAAATCTAATGTATAAAATAGATCGTTAATTTTATTATGGGCTATGGTTTATCGATAATGAACACCTCTTGGAATGCATAACAAGTTCGAGTTAATATTAATTTTTAGCTTTAATAATAGGACTGTCGCAGCTAGAATATAATCATTTACATTTCGTATTAATAACAACCTTTCTACGTGATTATATCGCTCGCCACATTTTCATCTTATAAATATCAGACCCGCGCTTGTAAAAGCTTTGCGAGACCGCAGAAACTTGGCGGTTTGATTATAAAGTGGCTATAAAACAAAAGCTACTTCCGCTTAACCTTAACATAGAAACATTTCTTCAAGTATACACTCGCTTATACGGTGACCGATCTAAAAGCCATCATCGCAGCATCATAAACAGACACTTTCATCCTTCAAATTGACGTGTACGAGGCTTTTAATAACACACTCAAAGGACTCGACATTTGCGGTAAACAGGAACACCGCCAGGAAGCTACAAAATGCACGTCATATTTCTATCGCGTTGAAGAAAAATCACGGTCGAAAGTGCCTGGTCAACCGTCGACAAAACTCCAGCTCGATTGGCGATTATTGCGCAAGCGACGAAATACTTTTCGTACAAAAGTATATATAATACACATCGGCTCGCTAATTTTCGCGGACAGCGATACGATAGGACCGTATATTTATATACAGATTGCACAACACTCAGAATCACCGTCCTCGAAAAATTCCGCTCGAAACACCGATGAGGCATTACAGACCTATCGAGCAAACAAAACGTTAAATTTTTAGCCACCACCTCCTCGCCTCCCTATCTATACGTTCGTTCCGAGACGTATAACACAAAGTCTTGAGACACCGCGTATAGTGTCTATGTGCAGCAGCAGTCGTATAGCTGCTGTTGCTAAAAGTGCACCTGCCCCGAGGATAGGCACGATTCCGCAAAGGCTGCTGCAGCTGGAGAAACAAATCGATCGGCGGTGTCGATAGTTTCAGCACGTTTCGTTTTTCCAATGATAAATTATACGAGTCGATCCCTGGCTATATACATGTATACAAACTTCGAGCGAATGATCATGGTTGCTGCCGCGCGCGAGCCTCTCCACGGTAAAGATCTTTTTCTCTCTCTTTCTTACTGACGTAAATGTACACCTCGAATTGTGTGACCGATGAGTTGGATGTACCGTATATAGAGATTTTTCGCATGGAGTTTTCCGCGAGCAACGATCTTTTGTCTTTCTGTACGTGTTTTGTATATTGTAACCAGTGGCGATAGCGTTTTTTTTTCTAATTAAGGTATGCGCGGGTAGTGATCGAGTTCGAGTGCTCGCGTTTGTATCGTCGGCTGAAATGAGATAGCGAAATCCGCGGCTTGTTAATGAGCGCATGTTAATTAAGAAGCTAATTGGGAAAAATTGTCACCTGTGCCTACGGATCGTTTTAATTGTTATTCGAATCCCTTTTGTTTTCTAAATTGCTTTTTAATTGACAGTGCGACGACTCCGTCGTCTATATTCTGTCCAGTAATTTAGATATACTATACTATAAACTAATTATTTTTTTTTCTTAATTTTGAGAGCTATACTGTATTATATGATTTGTTCTACCATTAAAGAAGAAAAAGAAAAATCAGTCGACTGATATATAACAGTTCAATTATTATATTTATGCACTTGCTTAAAAGTTTTATATTGCAATTTTAGAAAAATCGTGTCGTATTATAACTAAACTATTTTTATATGTAAAAGAAATGCATATTTTCTTTTTAGTTTTATCAAATCTCAACTTAAATCGACAATTTAAAAATTAAGTGGAAAAAAAAAGCAAAGGAAAAATTGCAAAGTCTAGCAAAAACTCTCCCTTTAGACGTACAAAAGTCAGCATACAGCAGCACATATAGCTCGCCCGCGAGCTCCGTCGTGATTGCTCGCGATCCAAGGAAAGTTTTCTGCACCAGCTGATAGTCGGCCGCTCCGCTCACGCGTCAATCGATGAACAATCAGACGGCATACCCATATATATATATATATATACATAAGCGCGAGTGGAGCGCATATACACGAGAGCAGTGCGCGGCACCACGAGAGAAAAATGAAAGGAAGTCCTATCCGCGAAAGCATTGCGAGTATCTCAAGGAGCTGCCTTAGCGCGCGCAAAACTCGATAAATCATGTCCCGGTAAGCTGTCTAACCTCAGCTCTATATATATACACACACACACACACACACAGAGAGACACACACGTAGGAAGAGAAGAAAATGTAAGGAAAAAGCGAGGAGGAGGAGGAGGCGGATGAAAAATCGAGGTGAAAGAAAAAAACGGCCTCAGAGCCTGTGTGTGCAGTTGTGCATGGTGGGCTCCCGCGAAATTCCGGGAATCAGGCCGCTCGCGAGCGCGCAGCTAATCATTGGACTTGGCTATGGCTGTTGCTGCCTACTGCCTGTGTATATAGCTGTCTGCGGTGGCTTGGAATGCAACTGAGGGGTTCAACTCTCCGGGTGATTATATATAACCGAGGCAGCCTATGGTACTGTGTGTATACTCTCCTCGATACGTCGGCCCACTTTTTCGCCTTTTACGATCTACTATTAGCGAGTTACGATCGCAAATAATACCGGCCGCCGAGCTCTCACTCTCTCTACCTCTATCTATCCACTATATATATATATATGTATGTATGACATATACGAAGAGAAAGGTCGTGTATGTGTGTGAGTGTGTGTAGAGTCGGCTGGTGACACGAGCAGAGAGAAGACACACGCCGAGTATAGGAAAAGTAATAATTGCGCGCACAGGTTCCTATAGCGTCTCGGTGTGTTACATGCTGCGCGCGCTTCGACATGGCCGCAGGGGTTGTATCTCGGGTTTAATTATATTTGTATGACTGGTGCGCGCGGCCGCACCAGTTGCCCATTAACCGAACGCCCCGAAATTGATAATTCGGCAAACAATAATCTTTAACGCGGCCTATGGCAAACTCGTAAATGAAATTCCTCGAAATCGCCCGGACTCTAATAGAGTGAATATACTTTAGAGGAAGGAGGGGGGGCTCTAATTAGTGTATGGACTTTTGCGCTCGCATTCCTTCAATTAAAATGGAAAGTTCCGCGGGCCTCCGTGTGCTTTCGGTCTTATATTTCGACGACTCGGTCTAAATGCTTTTTACGGAATCCCCGCGATACTGCGAAAAATACTTTATGCTAAGCGGCGGAAATCCGCTGTTATATAGATGAAAAGGATAACGGAATTGCGGTCGAGGCGTAAACAATCGTAATGGAATTGTGTTGGTTGTCGTTAATAAAGGAGGGATATTACAGCTGGTGTAGATTTTCCAGATCTCTATAACTATGTTTTTCGAGGCTTGTCGTACTAAATAGGAATTACGATGATCTATGGGCATTTAAATGTATCAGCGTAACAGCGCGATTAAATAAGCCGCAGCTGGTGTATTTACATGCCCGGTTATTAGCTCATTTATATCATTAGCTTCGCGCAGGTATGTATATATAAGTTTGATGCGAAATACAGAATGCGTAATCGGTGCCGCGCGTTATCGACGCGCGCGTTATGTCATTTGTAAACAACGTCGGTATCTAATTGAACTTGTATCATTACTCATATACATGTATATGCAAAAGTAATATTTTATTTGCGCGTATATGTATAAGTAACGTTATGATATGTGATGTAAATAGCTTGTGCGCGGAGATGAGTGTAAAGGAATCTGTTGGGTGACACACACGCGATACTACGTAACTTTTGGCCGATAAAGCTTCGATCTAAGCTTTCGTTTGCGGTAAACGTAATTGACTTTTGAATTTTTTTTATTTTTCCACTATTATTATTTTATTTTATTACTTTCAAATTCAATGTGCATTTTTTAAAAATGCACCGAAACGGATGAAAGGTGTTTTTAGTGAAAATGCAATAAACCGCTGTTGTAATCCTTTTTGTCTATGTAGTTATTATTTCATTAAGCCGTATTCAATAGTTTAGTAACAATATAGAACATCGGTAGCGGGACATGAAATTTTTGCATGAGAATAACGACGAAGCTTCTCTCTCACGTATTGTTATTATTCCTCTGCATAATAGTCATTTTTATTGCACGCACATCTACGCTCTGTATCGTCTTTCGAATTATTTTAACTCGATTATAATAAAAGCTCAATGATTTTCTATTATCCGTGCACTAAACCATTAAATCTTCATAACACTTCTCTCACAGTTTAATATTTGCATCGAAGTGAAAAATAATCGTTCTAAAAGTACAAAAGCATCTAAACGCATACAGCAGCTTGATAATTTCAGCCGCAAGCCAAACCGATTTTGCAAATGCACCGAGGCATATCACACTATCAAGATCCTTCTTAATATAACCTCGATACCAGTGTATATAATAAAACCGAAATCGGCCTTATCGGCCCAGTGCAGATACCAGTATATACAGAATCGCGATTCAGTCGGAGTCCTGTCATACACACACTAACTCGCGGCACCTCGCACGCGCTCACATATACAGGTATACAATATATACCAAGAGTCTCGCATGGCTGGCAAAATCAAAGCTGTGGTGGTCTCGCGAGTGCGGCGAGGTCGGGGAGAGAGCTTACGTAACGTGAAAGTATCACCTCCGGCTCGGGCTCTCCTGACTCTCTTGGTATATATATAGATATGCTCTGTGCGGAACACGCGAAACACCGCCACCGCGGGCAGCAGCACCAGCAGCCTCTTTGACGAAGGTGATCGAAACGCAGAGAGAGAGAGAAAAGAATGATCAGGGGAAATTTGCATAGAAAATCAGCAAACATCCGATATGATCCGGGTGTGTGTCGTATTCGTGTGTAGAAGTATATAGGAGATAAATTGTGTTTGAAGCTGCAGGCTCGCGGGCTGGATTTGTGTCTCGTATCGCAAGAGATTTCAGTCCGTTTCAGTAGTCCAGATATATGTAAGTCGACGCGGGGATATAAGCCCACGGGACAGGACGTTTAATGTGTTATCGCGAATGCGCGCGCGCACGTGTCTTTTTTTTTGCTACACAGCACGGTTTGTTTGTCTCTCGGTAATTGTATTATTTGAAATTGGGTAGTCGACGCGCGGCTCTCGTTGGCATGTGGAAAAATTACGTGGGCGAGCGCGCGCTTTTTGTTTTGCGCAATATATATATAACTCGGTTTTGGTGTGCTGCAGGGAGCTGAAATTTTGAGCGGTCTGCACACCTGGGACGTAAATCTTTAGAGAGTATAAGTTTGGATATCGACCTGGATACAATACGGTCAAAGCTGAAATAAATCTGGAGGCTGCTTTTGACGCAATCGGGCATTGTCGTTACGTGAAGACGGTTTTTGCTATATATACGCGATGGGATTTATTTAGATCGTAACAAGGGTCTTACCGATTCCCAGTAAAATCAATCATTTTATACTCTTTTTATGAGTATCGCAGCTGGCAGATTTCCGTGGTTTGCGCGGAATTTTGTCTGGTTGAAATTGCAGGATCGAGCAGCGTGTAATTAATTCTTACAATAATTTCATTACGCGTACTGACCTATTTCAGTAGCTACAGACTGTCTATATACGTTATATTACGTTTATCGCGATATATAATTAATATATAACGCAAGTACAAGACTGAAAGGTAAACATTTTGAGCTGATGCGTGATGTGTAAAAAGTCGCGTTAAACGTTAAAAAAAAAGAAATGAGGCAGTTATGCGCATTACAAGCTTAGCTCAACGACCTTTAAAAAAAATATTTCAAATATAAGAGCCAGACTTGGTGGTGAAGTCACCTTGCGCTTGACCTTCTGTAAGATCAATTGACGGAATTATTCAAATTGTTGTCTGCCACCTACGTATATACATAAGTATGTTAATCATATTTATTTATAGGCTCCTGAACATTTGGGCAGTTTAAGAATGAAGGATGGAGTACGTTGGTTCGTACGCTTCATTGTTAGTGTTGCAAGTAGTCACAAAAATAATTGAATTTGGTTAATTACTGTCATGCATAAATGTCATTTAGTAATACATCTACAGTTGAACTGATGAAAATTTAATAAATAATTTGTTCCGTATAATTTTCTTTATTTTTAGCGAAATTTTCCAACTATAAGTATTGGTAATCAATCTACATACTTTCATATCATTGACTAAACGTCATTGAAAAATTAGATGTTTGACTGCTTCAAAAATGATAAATACTGCTTATTAAACGCTTCAATCAAAAAGACAGCGATGCAAAAAAACTCACTTTTCATACTATTATCTTCCAAATAAGTCCATAAAAGCACTATAAATCTATGCACATCCTCATTATCGCACCTTATAAAAAATTTCCGGATAATCCTTCTATTATGATTATCATCATCAATTTTCTCAACCGCAAATGAAATACCAATACCGATCTTTTGAACATCCATTTCCTCTCCCTTTCTCTTCCGCTTGTTTAAGAAGCCTGATTGATAACATTCTTATAAAAGCCCATGATACCTGTCCCTTGCACCAATCACTGAACTTTCTCTCTTCTTTTCCAAGCCTCTTCGACCTCCTCTTTCTGTCTTTTTTTTACCTCCTTCATTGCCGATCAAGTGCAAACAACGACCTCCGGGATCATAAATATTTAATAAGTCAATTTGGCAGGTATGCGCAGCTCTCGACTCGCTCGAGACGCTTTATATACATTCTGCCCTTATGACCTATCCCCGTCTTTTCTTGCCTCCTATTTCTCGTGCGCCGAGAGACTGAAAACACTCGAGAGAGCGAAACTTACTTACGTTTGCTGCTGGTACTTGCTTGAAAAATTGAAAAGTCCAACGCTTTGCTGTGTTATATACCAGGTCCGCACGGGAAATCACAATTGCGCTGGTTATTGAATTACTATGATTAGGTTTGACAAGTGTGAATTAGAAATCCTGGCCGTTCGATTGCTTTTCAGAGTGTCGCAATTTTCATTTGCGTATACATGGAAAATTATTTTGGAATGAGAGAAACGGTTGTTAGAGAATTTTAATCTTGGTAGAACTATTTCAACGAGTAAGAATTTTTTTCTTGTATATTTCTTTAAGGATCGATAAAGTCATATTTTCTATTAACAAAAATAGTTTTTTATTTAAATTTTTTTTATTCCAACAATAATGTATACAATAAATTCATATTTAATTCAGTAGTGGTGTTTCTATTAGTATTTGTAACTGTACAAATAAATGCATTAGAATAAATATTATAAAAGGAGATAAAATATCTGCTTTATTTGTAGTAAACATCTTTACGTATATGGAATCAATCAAATTACTCCCAAATGGAATTATTCATCACATAAATTGTATATAATTGGGATAGATTACACAAAAAATAATATTGAATAAATCGTTTTTATGTTTGCTATCACTTCGGTATTACAATATCAGATTAATAAATAAAGTTACTTTTACGAAACGTAATTACAAGAGAAGGGGCTCTTGAAGTAATTGCATTCTCACGTTTTTAACTTCAGTAATACTATTTGGTAAGCGTGATTTCATCGTAGACAAATTGTTTTCTGGATCTTCTTTCACTCTTCAATCTTATACAGGGTGTCTCATATTAAAGAATCCACTCTAACATCTCTCCAGCAAAACATTTCAGGAAAACTTATTAGTCGAAGGTTATAAAGGTTGAAAGGGGGAATTTACAAATGATCTTGAACTTGGCCTTGTGATTAATTTCATAGGTTATGACAAGGTCAACTGATTTTTTTTTAATCAAAAAATTATTTTTTATAAAGGTAATTATGATTATTAGTCTTACACTTTGAAGCATTAACAATGTATATATATACATATGTATATATCTTATATATTTTAGTATCAAGAAACTATATATTTAAAAGGCTAACTTTAATTGTTAATTATTCGGAAAGTTCTGTATGGAATTCTATATTTCACTTATAGTGATATTTAAAAGCACGAAGAATCTTGTGCCCAAACAGGTATTAAAATATAGAATTGTTCATTTTAAAAACCAAGTTGGCATCGAAGTGACTTCTACAAGTGGTACAAACGGCTGGACAGTTAAAAAGGAACCTCAGTCAATATAAGGACCTGATATTCAAGAATAACATTGATTACTATATCTATATATGTGAGAATAATTTTTTTTTCTTTATATTTGTTCCTATTACTCATAAATATATAGTTACCAATGTTATTTTTTATTTATACGTCTTCCCTTTTAAGTGTCCAGTCCCTAAGACGCAAAGTTTGAGATAAAATTTTAATTCCTATCTATGCTACACAACAGTGGACTCTTAAGAACGGATCACCCAGTACGGAGGATTCTGTAGCTTTCTATTATCGAGAGTATTCACGTAATGTGTAGATTTGCAATAAATTGATTTATAATGCGATTCTTCACTCTAAAGTGTGAAATCGTGGGTTATTAGAAATTGAAAATGATTTTGCGGCATGCGGTGTTCATAAGGAAGTTAATTTTAAAAATGAAAGAGAATCTAGAATTTAGTTTTATTAAAATAACTTGATAATGGATATTACCACATTTTTTTATGATTTTCAAGAATAATATAATTAATTTTTCCAAGACGTACTTAATTATGTTATGGCAATAATCGTTAATTGGCTTTTTAACTATTCCACATTTTTACATTATTCCCATGATAAAGAACAAAGAATGTTTCGGTAGAATGTTTAAAGAATTTAAATACTTCATATAAACGTACAAGTTATATTTTATAATTATCTATTAAAAAGTAATACTCTATGTTTGATTTTTATGCCGTTAAATTTTACATAACTTTTCTTTATATGCATATTATAAAATTAATGGCTACTTGAAGTTTGGATATGAATCAAGTAGAATGAGTCGGGCACAGGTAAGCCTGACACAAATATTTTTCTTGAATTGCGAGAACAGTTTTATGCGCGTAGGTAAGATAATAAACTTATAATATAAATTTTCGGCACGCAATGTAAAGAATGTTGGATATTATAATTAATCGTTACATAAATGTAGTTCATAGATTGAGATAATTGAGTTATGTACAATATCAGACTTATGGAAGTTTCTCGAGGTAGCTTGAGCCATTTTAATGGTATTTCATAAATGAAATAAATAAGAAAAATGAATTTAAAATGAATAATAAAACTTTAGAATTTGTTGTCTCGAGCCAGCAGAAAGACACAATTTGAAATACTCCCAACTTTAAACAAATAATATGCTCGTCAATAATGTACAATTTGTAACCCGTTATCGGCTATTTCCATCACTTTCCTTTCCAGTTACACGACCATACTCTTCGCAACCCGTAATTTTTATTCCTTTCCAAGACCCAGCCGAACAATAAAAGTCGTACATTAAAAAAAAATCATTGACATCCACAATCTCGTGGCGTGCACACACACAAGCCAATCAGGACCGACTCTCGGCTGCATCATTCGCAGAAAGACCGCCCGCGAGAGCTCGTAAATTAGTCCTGCACCACGAGCAACGAGCTCAAAACCAGAGAGAGAGAAAGAGAGAGTACGAAAAAAGGTACGCGCTCGAGAGCATGTTAACCTCGGTCAAGGTGGACAATGAAGGTGAGCATCGCGCGTTGGCCGCGTGTCACGCACTCTTTGCGCGCTCTCCGTAGCTTCAAGTAGCTCCGGCTCTGCTGCGAGCGCGCGCGCGATCGTAAACATCCGAGACGAATGGCCTTACGACTCGAGACACACACCATGACTCTATATATATACACATATGTTCATGTATATATCTGGTGCGCGTATATGTGCGCAGTGACCGACGTGTGCAGCGCCGTGAAACTGCGGGAGAGCCATGTATATAGGCATAAAAAGAGAGTGAGGGGGCAGAGAGAGAGAGAGAGAGAAAAGGAGCGCACTCGAAAGTCGAAGAGCTGCACTGCCCCGTTTTTCACTTTTGACTTGTCTTATTCTCGAGTGCACCTTGTACGTCCCACTCGATACGAGGTTTGGAATTATAGATGGAAATAGTGGATCTCGTAGAGATTTGGTTGAAGATAGAGCCAATGACTGTATAACGCATATATCGAACGTTTCAAAAGTTTCATTTTCATCTTTTATACGATTTCGAAATTTTATTTACGAGGTTCTTTTGTTAAAGTTGAAAAGATTGCGCATTGAGCAACAAAAGAATAAAACGCGTAGCAGTGATTTATCGGATTTTACAAATTGAAATCGCTTATTTATGCTTCCCGCTGGAAATAAATGCTTATTTCACATTAATTTGTGAATTAATTTTTCGCGTAGCGGTAGCTGTTAAGTTATTTTTCCTCTATTATAGAAAAAAAAAAAAAACTAATCAGGATTAGAACTTAATGAATCGGATTTAAATCTTGAGAAAAGTCGTAAAATTGGGGGAACTTTTCCAAGTTGTCGATTAGAAAATTTAAGCACCCAGACCGATGATTCAGATTTAAAAATGTATTTATAGGCCATTTTCTTTTCTCTGATCAAATTTATGGTTTGGAAAAAAAAAAAGAAAACTGGGTATATGAGCAAGTGGAGAAATCTTCAGATCCTGTAGCGAGGCTCGATATATAGAGCAGAGGCAGTTCAATACTCAAACACGTTTCGGCCATAATGCTGTGCATCACGTTTTCAACTTTAGCTACCCGTATAACTTTTACTTTGAACAAATTTTGTTTGCTGTTTGGATTTATTACAATAACAACAATTATTAATAAAACTGTATTTACGTGATTTGTTTATTAATTTGTATTTTTTTGTTTTTGTTTCAGGTAAGACAAACATTACATGGTGTACATATATCTAAGTCTTGTATCGATCGTAAGTTTAGTAGAAAGTAAAAAAAAACTTAGCTATAGCATGTATGGGAAAATTATGCTTTAATTAACGGAATGCATGAGCTCTTAAATATTTGATCCAATATTTTCTACGATGTCTACCTAAAATGCAAGCCACTTAACAAAAAGTGTATTAAAAATATATCCATATATCATCTCGTAAATATTTTTAGAAAGTATAGGAAAATTTTTCTGATGAATATTAGTCTACCCTATCGTTATACTAGAAAGTGTAATAATTTTTGCATAACCATTTGTGTCCACGTAATAGTCACAACAGAATATATAACAGTAATGTTTAATAAAAATATTTACGAAAATTTTCTAATTATACAATTTCAAATTGTAAAAACTATTATCATATTTTGCGCAACTTTACTGCGTACACGTTGGTACTCCCAACATTTATTTTTAAATACCTAGTAAAGTTCCTGTCATCGTGAAACTACAATTAAGTTATTAATCTCAAAGTAAATGATAACATATGGAAAGAGACTCGAGAAATTTCTAGTTTCCAGCTTGGAAAGTTTCTAGTTTTTTTTAATGACTTGGAGTACAATAATGGCATCACTGCCATGCAAAAAGACTGCGCCGTTACAAAGCCACGTAAGCTTTCGTACATATGTTGTAGCTTTTGCGGTGTGTCACCGACTTTCGATTTGCTAATTCGAGTGCCTGAGCGAACTCACACAGACGCTGATAATACATGAAGTCACGATGTTTTTTCAAACTGATTTGCGGTACTTTAATAAGTAATGAAAAATCGTTTGATATATATAAATATATATAGAAGTCTAGTTCAGAGCTCGATACCTGGCCGCGAGCTTGAAATACTAAATGAACACATTAAGCTTCAACTTACATAGGTTGAACATTTGTTACGCATTAGACAACTTGAAACGCTTTGTTTTTTTTCTTTTTAGCTTCTCGGACTCTCGACGTCGGCTCATTAATCAGATGCAATTATTTCATTTATTAGACGATCTTTTTATTGTCCGCAATTTAGAACGCAGTTTATTGTAATAATTCCAACAGTCAATAGGAGCAGTTAAGTAAGTTGTCTTTAGCCGAGCCGACGCACAAAAAAAAACAAACGGAATTTCTAAAGGAACTGGTGCGCTAATTACAGGCCAGCATTGTTATAAAAATGTAACATTTTTTTTAAATATAACTTAAATGAACTATTAGAATATCTCTAACTGTTAATTATAACTGCACGCAGTAATACGTGAAATTAATGAGTTTTTAAACGTCTGTAATTGTAAAAGTACCTTCATTAAATCTATAAAATATATTTCGTATTTGTTATATATTTTTTAGAATGGAAAAATAGTAGAATAGAAGTATAAGAAATGATAGTGTTTTAATTAATTTGCTGTAAATACGCAATTCGAAGCAGGAAAATTTTGTTTAAATGCATAGAAAACAAATCATTTCGAATTGTCTTAAAAAAAAAAATAACATTTTGTGACTATCTTTATATTATGCATATACTGAAAAGTACATTGCACAACATGTAAGGTATAATTGGTGGTCCGAATAGAGTGAACTATTCGATGTGACGCAGTGATAAATGACACGACGTAATATATTTATGCGGTAAATTAATTATAAAACTACAGTGATTTCATACTCTCGGAATTGATTGATTTTCTTAAATTAAACTCCCCCTAAGAGTGAATTGAATTATTCATCGAAAAAAAAGTAAGAGGAAAGTAAAATATTTTCTCCAAAAAGTTTCACCGATTATAAAAAAACGCTAATAATAGATTTTCGAAAATCTCACCAAACGGGATCTTAAACTGATTCGGCTTATACGGAAATAAGGTTGCTGCGAGTGAACATTGAGGGGCGAGGACGAAAGTGAAGGTGAGCTGGGTATAGAGAATGCCGGCAAAGTCATAGTAGAAAACGATGAAATCCTCGATTATTATTATTATCGCGGTTCCATTTATTCCCGTCATTATAACGCTCGACGGCGAATTGTGATATTTTCCATGTATCGTGCATATATAATAGTTGGGCTTTATAATGTTCTAGTGTGGAAGTGCGTTTCTTTTACGTAAAAGTTCGTTCGTTTGCTGTATTGTGCGGCGCGTTTGTAACCGAACTTAGACTGCGAGACCGATAGAATAGACGTTAATTAAAAATGATAAAATCAGGTAGCCGGTAGAAAAGGTATTTGTACTTATTACATTTCATTAAAATGAACTCATTTCTAAATCCTGTTATCCAATGGTTATTTTTGAAACTGTTCATATATTAGTGAAAGTTGTTAGAACCAGTAACGATTCGAACCAAAAAGAATCTCTTAGTCTAGAAAAAATTTAATTAATTGTTGCATGCTTAAGTATTCCGTATAGTAAGAGCAGTATTATTAAAAATTTTTGTATTTATACTTATTACAAACAAAATTAAATGTATTCAGATCTCCCTTACGAGGATCAAAGTCGAAAATAAGACAGTACTTTTGAAATTTTTAATATGATTTCAGACTACATTTAATGAGAACGAGCAAATTCAATTCAAATCTTAAATTATAGACTTTATGTTTTGGTTCTGTTCTTAACATTGGAATTGATGATTTGCCATTATGATTTCGATGTATTTTTACGAATGAAGTAGTAATTTATTTTATCTCGCGAGCTTAATTCATCATTTCCTAAAGTTATCACGTTTAGAAAAGTGCGAGATGGAAAATAATAAGCGAAGTTATGCAGAATGCAGAAAGATTGAAATGATAGAAAGTCCTATGCAACGTATATATATACTATTTACTTTGCGAATATCGGAAAACGAACCTTATTTACGACAATAAAAATTTTCCACAACTTTCTCTTAATTTTGTCCATATTTGCATGAAATGCATCATTTGATTTTCAAGCTTTACGAATTCTTAAATAACTGCGTTTGTTACTGGACTAACAAAATCTAACAAAAAGTATGTTATAAACCTACGTATTATAAGTGAATTCGTATAAAATCTATTTTTGATCACCTCGTCTACTTTATTTATATACTACATGTAAAAATCGTTTACATAAATATATCAGGATTTTTAAATATCGCTGATGTGTTTTTATTTATTATCCGACAAATATATAGCAATTTCTTTAAATAATACATAAATTCTATTAGTAGAAGTTTGTATCATAATAAGTTTCAAAAAAGGAACAATTGCAATTCTTCTGGTCTGGCTAGATATAAATTATTTCGCACAAATTTCTATATTCATTGTTGAAAATTGTAAAATCTTTATTACGAGCACAAACATTCCGATAAGTAACTACCGATTATCAATCGCCGCAACTTGAAAACCAGCGGCTAACCGACAACAGCTCCTATATATACGAACACGTGTTCTCAAATCTAAATTACGACAAAAGCGGATCGCCATATTATTAATAAGGCGCATAAAATTCGCGAAACAATTGAAATAGTTAAAGCCGAGAAATATGGGATGGCTCATATTGAAAGATATCGTCTACATTGCGGTATATAATGCGCGTATAATGAACGGTAATTCAGAAAAGCATAAATTCACGCGGTGGCGGTACTTCGTATATCGCTTAACCGACTTTGAATTATAACCGTACGCACTTTACAAGCGCGTCTTAAAAAAGGAATACAATGTATCAGAACTCGTATATAGTTACATCCCTGGCGATGCGTATATATGCACGTGTATTATATATACTCCAAACACTAAATCAAATCGCAGAACCGCAAGTTTGTGTATGTGTGTGTGTGCGCGGTATACTTAATATTCTCGTAAAATTATGAAATCGTACTTCGCACTCTCTTGTATATGATTGCGCAATGTTGCTCATACTTGTGACCGATACCGTTTATGGAAATCAGAGGTTTTTGATAGTGAATTTAATTGAACCTACGAGAATGCTGAAATTGTAATCTAGATGTTGGGCTATTTTCTCGGGAACAATATTCATTCAAATGCGTTGACCGAGGAAACTTGTGGATTTAGGAAGATCTTGATTACTCTAATACATGGGAAAAAATATAAATTTACACAAATGTGAGAAATAAAATTGTAATCAAATTCTTAGATGAATTCATATATTAATGATGAATTTTAAATTCGGTACGAAAAGGCAATTAGTATTATAAGTTTATACAGTCTTGAGTCAAATAGTCTGTGCAAAAAGAGTTATAGCAACATTTTGAAACATATGTATGCAACTGAAAAACATATAACTTATACTTAAATATATTTGTAATAACTCAACGTGTGCAATAAATACAGGCATATAGTACGTAATGTTAAACAATTTCTTCATTTTTCAATGATTTTTATCGATATCGAAGCAATTTACTACTGCACTCGACTGTATAAGTAGTCTCTAAAAAATCCACAATCACGTCAAATAAACTTGTTCAGCCTATAAAACATTTTAATAGAATCTCCCGGTACTTGAACATGTAAATTGATTAATTTTTTCACGCACTCAAATAACCCGATAAAAAATCTCATATTTTTTTAACTCTTTAATCAGCCGTTCTTACAAACCCGCGAGTGAAAAATTAAAACCCGACTGCAAAATAATAATAAAAAAAGAAACAAAAAAAAATCGTCTATAACAAACAGGTTGAACGGCCTGTGGCGTCTACCCACTAAACTGTAAAATATCAAAGACAACCGGTTATTAACCTTTCCGTTGCACATACACACGCGCAAGCAAGGTTAATTAATAAAGCACACTATACCGCGTGAGCTCGAGCTGCAAAAAACCCGTGCACGTACATTATACCGTGAGCGCAGTTATGTACATATTCGCATACGTATATACATACGCGCACAGTGTGAAAAGCGCATCTCGCGTCCATAATACGTAACGGTATATTATAAATACCCACCAGGGACTCGGGATTCTTATAAAGAACAATTCTGTACATGTGCGTATATATGCATATACCGCTCGATGACCCACAGACTCTGTCTGCGCAACGGAATTCCCGGTTTATCACGCGGAGCTGCGATTTTGCACGCGTAAGCATCCGCGCGCATAAAATGGCAGGAATAAAAGACGCGAGCGAAGAACGATCGAACGACGAGGGAGGCGTAAGGTCGTAACGGTAGGGGTCTTACGCAATTTCGCGACTGCGGCGGCGGTGGTTACCTGCGCCTGCCGCTAATCGAGAGGTCGGTCGTTCGACTTGAGCGAGGATCAACTGATGCATATATCTATACAGATGTATATATAAGCGCGACTCTAACCGAGAGAGCGGGTTCCGCAATTGGAATATATATAGACACCTGGATCTGTGTGGATCTCTGGCTCCGTCTTATATGTGGAGGAAAAAATGGAATGAATGGAGAGGAGAGAAAAAGGAGAGAAGCAGATGATCAAGTGAAAGTGGAGATGAGAAAAGTGTGTGTGTGTGTGTGTGTGTGTGTGTACGAAAGAGAGTATAGCTATAGTATATATTTATAGCAAGTCGGAAAAGGAGAGCAAGAGAACGAGGAGGAAGAGAATTATGCACGCATCATCTTCGTAGGTGGATGTACACCAACTCGTGTGTTCTATCATGTAAATTAGTTGCTCATTTGTAGATTGTAATATTAACATTATTCGTCCAATTCCGATAAAATGTATGTATAATATATATGAAGGAACGAGCGAGAACCGATTTTATCTTTAATTCTCCGGTGAATTATATAATTATGAATCGAAAGTAGAAAAAAAAATCGTAATCTGCATTGCAAGCATAAATATATATATATAAGTACAAAGTGGTTTTGGTATACCTGTACAACGACTAAAGAAACTGAGCCTTTCTAGTACAGTTTCTTACCGGCGATATATACGTGCAGATCGAATTTACCCATTGATCAACTGAGGTGACAGAAAATTAGTTCAGTTTTTGCTTACTTCTTGTAGCAACCTCGCAGCTGGATTCCATTCCACTTTTGTACGCATAACTTTAGTTAGTCCCTACTATTTAGTATATCGATTCGCGCGACTTTCGGCGTGAGAAAAATATTCCACGAGATATAACCAATTTACGTAGTTGGAAGGGATTTGCAAAAATTACATTATATTATAAGATGAAGCAATAAAATTGTGTATTAAAAGAAAAAAAAGTACCTCCATTAAAAGCTGTATAGAGGAATCCACAGTTATCCTGAAATATGGATATAAGTGTAGTAGAAGTTACCGCGACAGGGTATGAACGTTAAAATGACCCGTAACGGTGTTTCGCGGAAAGTGTTATAATTTTTATGGTGTCGGGGAGCCGCAATCATTTTCATCAAACGACTATCACGACGCAATGAAATAAAGTGACGCTATTATAGGCTTCATTAAATCAATCTTAAGCCTAAGTAGAATAATATTGCATTCAGAATGGTTCTTCCATCAATCGAGAAATCAATTAAGTGTAATACTAAATCTCTTGAGCATCAGGGAGTATGGATCCAGTCGAGTGTCTTAAAAACTCGAGTGAATCACGTACATTTCAGATACACACATGATAAAGGCCCGTTAAACGAGGCTTCCGGCGCTATTACACGTTCCGCGTATGTAAGTACGTGCGGACACGTGGCTGACGTGCGCTCGCGCGCGAGAGAGAGAGAGAGCGTAAATATATATATACATACACAGACGACGGACGGCGTGTAAAATTAAACGGCGAGACGTTATCGTCGCGCGCGGCCGAGCCGCCTCAATTGGATAAACTCGCCTTTGTCTAGGAGCCTGGTGTCGTCTTCCTCCGTTCTTTCGTCTCTCCGCGGATTTTACGAACTTCTTCCTCTTTCTCTCCGCCAGGATATATAGTGTATAGTGCCAGGCCGCGAAAATTGACCGCCTCTCATCCGTCCTCTCTTAAACTATACATCCTTTGGGGGCCTTCGGCCTTTTTATTGCGCCTGATTGCCCAGACACGCGGGATTTATATACTTATATGTGCGAGGGAAGTTCGCTTTCGCGGAGAGGAGGATATTCCGCTTGGCCACAATCTGACGATTTATATTGGAGACTTTTTTAGTTTCCGTCTGACAGCTCTTGGCTTTTTTTTTTGCTTTATTTAGATGAGCTTACAAATTGTTTACTGCTGATTAGGGATATTTTTTCTTCTGGTATTTGGAAAGATGTAGTTCGAGGATTTAAAGATTTTTTTTTCAGGTAGGTTTTTTAGATACATTCTGCATTTCTGCATATCTAATCTTTTTATGCACACCTTTTTAGGAATCTTGTCTATAAATTTTCATTTTGTTTCGGTTTTTCGAAAGGATCTTTTGATTAATGCTGTAAGGTTTTTTTATACATCAGTTACTTAAATATTCATATTTTACATTTGCGAATGTAGTTTCGAAATTTGAACTTGTAAAATGTAATACTGTAAATTACTTCTTGGAAAACGCTTTCATAGTATATATATATATTTGCAAAGCACAAACTTGGCGGAAGTAATTTAAACTATATAATCTAGAAACTGGAAAATATATATACTTTCTTTTATACGGTACAAACACATCTCAATTTGAGAAATAAAATAACCTTACATTTCTCATGAGTCAGTTTCTAATAATTAAATTTTATTACTGGAATCTATAAACTTATATAGCTTTCCTTCTTTATGAATAGTTTAGACTACTTTTAATTCCATTCTAATGTATCCATATATGTATTCACATATATACTGGAATGTTTTTTTCTTTCAAAGCTGGTATTTCCAGTTTCATTGCTACGAATATTGGAAATCCTTATCAATAACTATGAATACTTGTTTTTGAAAAAAGATATCAAGAAACTTCAAGATTAACTTTTCTTCTTCATGGAAATTTAAGTATAAGAAAAGCGAAGCAAACTATAGAATCCTAAAAATTATTGAAAACCTGTGTATGGAGTTTTTAAAAGAAACGCAACATTCTATAATTAACTTATCCACCAAGTACTTCCAACATTTTTAACAAGACTAATCATTCGAAAATACCTTGGCAGAAAACCGACTCAAATATTTCAGAAAAACGAAATAATCATTTATATAAGCAAAAACAAAAAGGTAAACAAGATTGAAAGCCACATAATAGAATGACGTAAAGGATAACATCGTTGAATCTCATCGGCGTTACAAGCTAATTGTCAGCATCCATGGCGTTTCATACGTATACGTATAGACTCGGTACACGGACTTACACGCACGCACGTTTATAAGATAGCCAAGCCAGAGGTTCGAGGATCGTTAATTGTCGGTCCACAGTCGTAGAAATACTTACACGAAACTCGCGCGTTTCTCCTCTCTATATATCTCTAGAGCTACAAGCTTTTCCCCGCGGTACTTTTCTTATTCCCTGATTCCTCGCGAACCTTCCTCCAGAGCTAGCAGAGATCGTAAACTAATCATTATGGCATCTGGGCTCGATAGCTTTTGTAGTTTGAGCGCGTTATACAATGTGTGGGGCCAACGGAACGCGTTCTTTCTCTCTCTCTCTCTTTCTCTTCCGAGCAATGCGCTCTCTTGTTTCGTGGTTCATTTAACATCGCGATCGTACGATTTTTCGACATTTTTTTTTAATTCGACCCAGCTCCAGCGAGTCGTAGAAAATATTCTAGTTTAGTTAGCCGTAAGTAATAGAATTGTTCTTTTTGTTGCGAGGTGATAAAAAAAAAAGTTTAATGTCGCTTGACTGGCTGATTGAAGAAGCAGTAGTGCAGATCGAAAGAATTGATGCTGATTGATTTATGAACTATAGCAGTGATATTAAATTGAGCGCAGCTTTATTCTAATTTTCTACTTGTTCGTTAATGTTGAGTTAGAACTTATGCCTTCTTGTGTCAGTAAATTATACCATAATTGCAAATTAATTTTTATAGTATAACTGTAATTTTTCTTATAAATAAAGTAGTAAGACTAGTTCAAATATTTTTATATGGATATGTTTGGCTATAACTCTATCTTTTCGATTTAAAACTTTAAAATCAGACATACTCTTTCTACCAACAAACGCTAAAGCTAAACAATTTTGAAATACAATTTGTTCCATTTACTTATTGTCTTTAAAAAAGTACTTTCCTTCAAGAGTAGCAGTGCAACGAACCTTCTAAAATTAAGAAAACCCGTTTCAAGAAAAACACCTTCAAATATGTAACTTCGGATATTTAATTCGAATATAGCTAACAAAACAACAATTTTACTTTCACAATAAAATGATGTTATGATCTTTCTACCAAAACACTGGTTCTAAAAACACCAAATTTCTGAAAACGTGGCAGTTATTAAAGATTATTTAAGTTAAAAAATTGTATTATATATAAAATTTACGTAACGGATGCGAATAGTAAGACGAGCATGACTTTGTAAGAGTCATTGCATCTGCTGTGGAATCATTATTTTAAAATTTTACGTAAAACAAGCTCGAGACGATCATCGCATAAATTTTCGCACTTGAACGTTCGAAACGCGCAGCTAAATCAATACTTACCACTTATAGAAATGATCTTGTGGAAAACTCGCGACGGGATTACAACAAAAAAATTGAAGTTTAACAAGCGATTCCACTTGAACGACTTTCCCCTATTCATTCCTTCGCGTGCTCGTACACATAGACACATACACAGGAGACCATTACGGTCATGTTTACACGTATAGCGTATAAAAAAAAAAGAATCACCATCCACTGGGGTTCTACGGCCGGGTTACTTAACAAAATAAATTATCAACAATCGCCTAAGAATCTCAGAAGCGCGCGCTAATACGGAAAACCGTTTTCGCGTACATAGCCCGAGGCTTTCATCCTCTAAACAGTTCCAAGTATCACTCGCTTATAATGCTCTTGTATGTGTACGTGCAGCTTAGCGAGTATGGGAATTATTGCGCTATGCGATCGCCTGATAATCATGTATTTTTTATGTGGTGTGTACGCATGATTATGGATTTGCTGGGGATCATTATGTCGGTACTAATGTGATTGTGAAGATTTCAGGTTATATTTCGTGCGTAATTTCATGCCTCTGTTTTTATATAACCAAAAGTTAATTATTAATTGAGGTAACGACGACAAAATGTTATTATTGTAATTATTCACAAGAATTAATGCATTTATTTGCGTGGCGACGATACGAATAAAAAATGCTGATACTTACACTTGTTGCGGTGAAAGTTGAGATAATTTAATTAATTGACACACGTGTAATTAATAAAGCGCATTGAGATATAAAATGTATTGCAATTTTAACACAACGCTGCTATTTTGTTAAAGCAGATTTGATACATGCACTTTCTGCAAGATCGCACTTGTTTATCAATGAACTTCCAATCGCGATTTTCTCAACTTTCGCTATTGGTATTGAGGTCGAATGGTTTTTCTTAATCTCTTTATTTTTCTCGCTCCACATTCGTATAATAGTTGTTTGGAGTCGATTTACTTTTATATACATGTATAACGTTTTAACGTCCTTGGAACGAAATTGGCGCTATAAAGTTCTATTTCAAAATTCGAAATTCCCAACGTGGAGAACGCATTCTCCCAATATTCCTCGGCTCTCCTGCCTTCTCAACGTGTTCTCGGAATATATTACAATCGTTTTCCTTCGCAAACGTCCACGTGTATATAAAGAACTTAAATCTCTGCAGAGAACAGATATTCAGGAGGGTGTAAAACAAAATGATTCATGTTGACTTTGGCATCGTATTTCTTTTAATTTCGGCATCGCGCGGATATGATATAAAAAATCGAGGTTTCATTATTGAATTGCACAACTTATAACGGGCTTATGTCGCTGACTCGCACTTCGGTACTGAACTTTTAGGATAGAAGGGTAAATGAATATGTATCCAGTTGTATTATCTTTTATAAATCTATCATTGGCTTAATATTTTACTGGATCGGCAGAGAGCAAATTAAGAGCTTTTTTTGCGAGAGGTGTAAATTAGATTCTCGATGCGTATACAACTTTCTCTGGGTGCAGTACTTTATTGGTAGCCTTATGTCGAGGTGTTTTGCCCTACAGCTACTTTAGCTCCAGATATATACGCAATTTCTCCTGGTCTGGTGCAATATACGTTTGAGAATTTCCAGCAGCGCTCTACCCGTCGTATAGACTCTCACGGTGCAGAACTTTTTGCCGATGTGCAATATAGGTTCAAGGGCCTCTGGATACATAGTACGATCGTGACCTATAATTACCATGTGGCAGAAGCTAATATTACCACGCATTGGTTCTTCGAACTGGAAGCGGCGGGTTTTTGTTTTTTTTATGAATGGGTTAATAGGCTCATAGATCAGTTTCTTTGTGACGTTGAATGCTACTAGGCCCCTTATTGTTGCGTATAGTTGGCTTATTTCAGTAGTTACTGCCATTGCAAAGTTTCCCGAAGCAATGACCAAATACTTTTTCAAATGTTCTAAATAATTATACATGTTGCTTTTACGGTTTGAATGGCGGGCTCATTTCTGTTCGATATAGCAACGTGTATTTTTCGCAATGATTTGTTGTCTAAAGCATGTACCGTCTTCTTTTAAAAGAATGCAAAATTAATTTATTCGTTACGATTAAAAATGATTTTGAGAGATTGAGTTTGATCATATTTTTAAATTTTAACATTCGATCGTTAAAGTGCCCGAGTGTCTCTAAAGCTCATTTCCTGCAGAACTTCAGTTTTCTTCAGAGTGAGACTTGAAGATAGGTACTCTCATTTCGAATTCCTAAATTTATTCCACACTTGTAACGCCTAGATGGAAGCTCAATTTTGTGTTTCGAGCAATAGTCTTCATCGCTTGCAATTCAAGTGCTGCCATAGACATTGTTGACATTAATTATTATACTATTATTTTTACCATCTTGGCATTGCTTACACTCTAAACTTTGCTTTTTTCTTGCACGAGAAATAATAGGTTGCCCCATAGAGGTAGCAGCTCACTGTATCAAAGAAAAGGAATGCATATTTTCGAATTTTTTTGTTCTCTTTAAGAAGGCCTTTTATAAAATGCATACAAGGCCAGTGTCATTATTTGCAGCGTTAAAAAACGTTTAATTAAAAAGATTTGGAAGAGAGTTTAAAAAAGTTAATTGTTAATCCGTGACTTACTGTATCTACTGTGTTTCTACTTCTATCTGAGCTTGTGGTACGATTATTTGACCTATATTAGAATATTTACCTTCGCATAAAGGGGTTAAAAACTTTTCTGTAGATCAAACGTATTCTCATATACTCCAGAGACTTTAAATCAAAATTTATTAAAACAAAGTAATTATTTTTTTGTTCACTCCAATTTAAGAAACAAAGATCACAATTGCAATATAAATTATTTACTTCGGCATACAAACGAAACCTTCCAAAACAAAAAAAGGTCCAGCGCTTCAAGCAAGTTTCGCAGCTTCCTTTACCCTCGATCCGCAGTACTGCGCGCACATACACCGATCTAATCTCGGCTGCACATACAACTCGGTCTGCAGCAGCAGCAGCAATAATCGACTTAACGTAATTCCGCGTCTCTTACGCGGCCAGAGAGATGTACCTCTAAACGAGTTCCCCTTCCCTCCTACGCACATATATACACACACACACGTAGCGCCTGTAACCGAGGACTTTCGTATTCCCAAGACGTATATATACGACGCCGCTGCACGCGAGTGGCTGCGCTTCTTCTTCTCCTACGTCGCCCACGCCGCTCTGCACTGTCGCGAATTACACCGCCGCGGCTCCAGCTCTCGTATATACATATATACATTGGACGCGAGAAGAAGATTGGCGCGCGCACATATACACACGCAAGCGAGGGGAATAGGAGTCTCGAGAGCGAGGTGAAAGGTGCTCTTCTTACGTGATTTTACAATGCCGAGCTCGCGGCGAGATATCTTCTGCCCTCTCTATACCCGTTGCTCCTGCTGCTGCTGCGCGAGGCTTCTAATAAGTGCGCGACGTATAAAGACGGAGCGAGCTCTGCGCGCGCGCTTCCTCGTGTGCACCAGCAGCAGCGCGGAATTTGCCCGATGCGAACTGCGCACGTGTGTTTTGCGCGCACAGCTTTCCTATGTCCGGCGCTGAGGATTTTTTGTGCTTGTTTTCTTTTTTTAGGTGAGATGGAGCGATGTGGGATGAAAAATGTGTTTGACTGCTTTTTTAAGTTTAGTTGAAATGAGAATTGATAAATTAAGGGGTATCGCGGTTCCAAGTGGTTTGATTCTACGAAGATATTGAAAACGTTGAACGATAAAATAAATCAATTGTGTTATTGCTTATCTAAGCGCAATTCGAAGAGACGTTACGGTATGCTCGCGAACTAATAATATTATTGATTTTAGATTAAACTTGAGATCCACTTTCCAGATATTTTGAAATCGTTATCTGTGATATGCAGAATTAAGCAAAGTCTTTATCTGTATAATAAACTTATTTATTATCAATTGCATGCATGGATTAAATTTATAATAATTTATTCACAAAGATCCTTGGGACATATAATATAGTGTTCTAGTTGTAATCCTCTTTGGAAGCCATATCTAAGTGATAATTCAGTACTATAGAATGTTTTGAAACATTTGTATTATTGGTTGACGAAAATCAGCTTACGAGAAGCTCGAAATCTAGATATTTATGCTTTGTAATCCCGACTGTGCATGTATGTGCATGCGGGTACACAATCTTTAAATGTTCCGATTGGTTTTCGCTTCATCCAATTAACGTAACGCTAGCTGAAATCTTTAATCTGAATTAGATAAGATTTTAAGTGCTTTTGCATTTTTTCTTGTTTGATTTACTATTCACTAACTTCATATAAATTCTGCTTCGAAACTGATGGTTGTTGAGCAAAATATACGTGTTTATTATTTCATGATAATATTGCATACCAATCTGAAAGCAGAAGTGCTGAACATCTTTAGAAAAAAATGCATTATATATTCATGTAATTTAATAACTATAACTTTAAATTAATTATCATTTTATAATAGAACATATTGTTACTATTAAATTTACGAAAATCAATACTGTAATAATAATAAATGATTGATTTAGCAAGATTATTCATTTTGAAGCAATAAGAGTTATGTAAGTGCATTTTAAATAAATTATTCTTTGAAGTCAAATGCATTCGACAACACAACCAATTGACAAGAATCGCACAATTGTACAGTTCTGAACCGAAGGCGCATCAGCTGGGAAGAATAAAAGTCAGCGCATATCGCAATTTTCAAGATGACTATAACATTACAAGTGCGAGCGAGAGAAAAAAGGGGCAGCGCAATGAAGATATACAAGCGACACTAACGTAAAGTCAGCTCTCACCGAATCAATAACGATCTTGAAAAGTCATAAAATCAGCATAAAAGCTCCTACGATTTTTCGTTACTGCTGCCGTAGGTGTGATTCCCATGAACGTCTCTCTCGACAGCATGGAAAAAAAAGATATAAGGAATCCTTCTCACTTTCTTCTCGTGTTTTATTTCTTTTTTATGTCATATGTAAGACATTCCACGTAATAGTACTGATTCTAGCTCGGATT